>BMAO01038298.1:0-236428 GCA_019973975.1 Trichonephila clavata | reverse complement strand
TATATATTTATGTTATATATACATATATGTATATATATATATATATATATGTATATGTTAATATATATATATATAAAGGAGAAAAATGCCAGGAGTTTGCTATAGTACTACTGTGGCTGAGACTTTAAACTATCGTGACTATAGCTATCTTAGGTTTATAAATATTTTGTGTATATTTTTGAATTATATATATATATATATATATATATATATATATATATATATAATATATAATATATATATATATATATATATATATATATATATATATATATATATATATCTTCAGTGCGCGGGGGTACGTGACTAAACTCCTTGTAAGCGGCTGCACCGATTTGGGTGAAATTCATTGTATGTATTCAAGTGTTTTCGAGAATGGCTTAGATTTGCAATTCGGTCCGATATGCAATTAGTTAAAAAGATATTAATTAAAAACGTTAAAAAACCAGTTTTTGGGATCAACTTTGATTTTTCTGCATGTTGTAGCACTCTTATGGACTAAATTCATGTGATGCCATAATCACTTGATAGTTTTAAACCACGTGTTTTTAGCCAATCATGTTCAAAAACACATGTGACATCATAGTCACGATAAATGCATTTATCTATTTCCTTCTATCAGTTCATGCACTTCGTTGTTGCCAAATTACGCTTTTTACAGAAACTTTTTTTTAAAAGAATTAATATTTGTCACTTTATTTAAAAGTACATGTATAAAATAAGACTTTTTTTTATTTAATTTTAAAATCTTTTTGAAAAAATTTCTTTTTATAACTCTTGAACACCCAATTATGCAATTTGAAATTTTACCTACGTTTTACAAATAGAATAAAAAGTACGAGCTAGTTTATTGTCCGTTTTGAATTCAATGTAGAACACGTGTTTATATTATCATGTGACCGTCATGAATTTAGTTCATTGTTACAACAATGACGAAAGTTGGCGTCAAAAATTGGTTTTCAGCCAAACTGGAATTTTAAAACGTTGGCATTGACTGTATTAATTAACTTTTTTAAAAAAAATAAATGCTTTCTCAACATGTGATTAACTTGAAATATATTATTACAATCTCAATTTCTACAATGCTTTGCATTTCTTATGAATTTCTATGAATTTTCTTGGATTTAAATTAAAAAAAAAAAAAGAAAGTTACAGCTATTTTTTAAGTAGATTGGTACATTGAATACCTTTCTCAACGTTGCCAAATTAGACTGAGATGGAATATTGCAAAATTTCTTTTAAAAAATTTATGAAATTTCATTATTTTGAAAAAAAATTCTATTTTTCTGCTTTTTTGCGCATAAAACATTTTTGAAAAAAGCACTTTTCCATTTCAAGGAGCCATAAAAATGCAACGAGAAAAGTTACTAAAATCACCAAATGCCAGTAATAATAATTGTGATAAAGGCAGAATTTTGACCAGTTTGAGGCTTATGGAGCATGTGCAGAAAGAGACAACTTTCTGATACGTTACAACTGATAGTTTTCTTTATTTTTAAAAAAAGCAATTGAGAGTGAATATAAGAAGATGCTGAAATGTTTTCAACATATAGTATTCTTTACATTTAGAATCTTTTTTTATAAGCGGTCGTTTCAATAGTTAATGGTAAGAAATTTTCATTCGTTATTTAATAAAAATGGATATAAATTATTTTTTAAAAAACTAAACCAATATTGTTTTTATTTTCATTTAAAACTTAATAATTTAATCATAAAGTCGTACATTGTCTGTTTTCTTGTGGATTAAACTAGATTAGCTTTGTAAATTAGAAATCAGAAATGAAAATTTAAAGAAAGATCTAATCACTGGGAAAAAAGAGAGAAAATGCCTATGTAACGCTGGGCTAAACCGAGGGAAAAGAAGCCTGTCTTTAAGGAAAAAGAAATTGAAGACATTTTGGAACAGATAATTTTAATGACTTAAGTATAGAAATCTCTCATATCGAGCATACACCCTCTCCCAGAAATGCTGCATCTGGTGACGGTTAATTGGTTATTTAATAATAAATTCGTACATTGTAAATTATTTATAGAAAATAAAAATTAGAAAGAAAAAAAAGATTTTATCCCGGGGAAAAAAGAGTTTTATACCTGGAACGGAGGGAATAGAAACCTGACTAACAAAGAAAAGACGTAAGAGAAATTTCTGAAAAGGGAATTTAAATGACATAAATATAGAAATCACTCACATCGCGCATACACACCCAGAAGTGCTGGCGTCCAAGAAAGGAAAAGGAAAAAAGGGAAAATTTAGATAGGGATAAAGTGATACCCATGGAAAAAGCCCATGCAAAACCGGGGTTAGCGGAGAGGATATTAGACCCATCCAACAGGGCAAAGAAGTGGTAGAAACTTTTTTTAAAAAAAGAATTTTAATGACATTGATATAGAAATTGCACACCCACCATGAACTGCTAAAAGGGGAAGAGGAAATTTCAAAGGCAAAAAGCTACCCGTGCAATGCCGGGCCATGAAACTAGTACATATATATGTTCAAATTTTCAATCGTTAATAAAATACTTTCTATTCATCCATTCAAGTTCAAATACATTTTTTTAAACTTGTAGTGGATAACACCTGATGTTAATACAGTTTTTGTTTCAAATATTAATTCATTAATTAAATTAAAAAATGAATAAATAGTAACAAACAAAAATAATAGTCCAACACCATATATAAAAACAAAAATCGCTCCTTGTGTCCCTGCAGCGCAATGGATAGCGCGTTGTACTTCTAATCCAAAAATCGTGCGTTAGAATCCTACCTTAGTAGGCCTATTTTTTGAGAATGTGATTTATGAATGAATAAATAGTAACAAACAAAAATAATAGTCCAACACCATATATAGAAAGGAAAATGGAAAATCGCGGTTTTTATTTTGCCGCTTAATAATGTGATTCTGTAATATGTATATACATATTTATATTAACTGTAACTATTCAAAAAAAGTAGTTAAAATTTAAAATTTTCTTTGATGACTTAAGCAGGAATTGACTTAAATTTTTTTTTATTACTTGTTCCTATACAGCTGCACAATCCACAAAGAGCATTAATCTAGATTAAAAGTTCTAGAATGTTGGGAGAAATGTGCAATCCTTTGCTCCAAAGAAAACATCGACACGATTGTCTTATATGTTGTGTTTTTAATTAAAGTAACAAGGGCATATAAAAACAATTCGAAGGGTAGTATTTGTTTTCCAATTCTAGAAATGTTATCACTATTCAGTAGTTGATGTCAATAGAAAGCATTGTTATGCAGTATATGATTTTGTTGAATCTATTCCTCAACACAGAAAAAAGTTCGCAATAAAACTTGATAATTAAATTGAAAACATTGATTTGTTCAAAACTCTAAAATATTTGTGAAGAAAATATATTCAAAACTACAATAAAAGATTTTTTAATAATTGTGCCCAACAAATATTACTTTTAAAAAAACATTTTCCAACTGGAATGAAAGGCATATGATTAACAGTTAAAATATCGTAATCATTCAAAAAATAAAATTTATTACAGTAAAAATAAAACGTTAGATTCAATACATAGAGCAGCTTCTGGTAATCAGTACTTGAAGGTTGGCTTTATCATCCCAGAATAATAAAGACTTACTATTGTAAATGGAACTAACTCTCTGGATCTCCACATACCATGTAAGTCTGTCAAAATAGCTAAAAAACCACCCTCGTTAAATCACTGCAATTGAAAATACGATAACCAACACTGATAGATCTTTTTATGATTCTAATGCAGGATTGTTAGATCTACGATTCATGGGCCAGATTCGTCTGGCGGACTTACTAGATATACACTCTTTTGCAAAAAAATCGAAGCACCATGGAGGAAGTGGTTGTTTTTAATGAAATTAAATATGTGCACAACTCATACACAAATAATAAAATTATAAAAACAAAAACCAAGGCCATAGGGCCTATCTATGGCTTATTATTACAGCTTGAATGGCAAAATCAATAATGATGAAACCTCCCCTGGCGGCGGTACATGCTTGTATACGCCTCGGTAAAGAGTGATAGAGGTTCCTAATGCTATCTTACGAAACATTCTGCCACGCATTCACCAGTTGTTGTTTCATACATGCGATATTTGGGGATGCCTAAATATGGCGCCCTACCATGTCCCAGACATGTTTGATTGGTTGGAAGGTATGGTGACTTTGCTGGTTAAGGAAAAGTGTTAACGGCACGAAGGCAGTCCAGTGATATACGAGCGGTATGAGGCCTGGCATTATCTTGTTGGAAACTGGCCCCCGAATGACGTGCCATGAAGGATAATACAACCAACCACAGGATGGTATCAACATATCGTTGAGCTGTTAAAAATGTATGGAAGATGACTAGAGATGACCTGCTGTCGTGTGATATAGCATCCTCACTCCGTCACACCAGAGTTATGGCTGTATGGCTTTGTAAAGCAAAGGATTGGTCCCGGCCTCTTCAAATATGGAGATGATGGTCATCTACTTCAAGAGAAAACGAAATTCATCTTAACACTATGCGATGCCAGTCCAATGGCAACCATAATGAATGACTTCGACACAACACCACTCCTGATGATTCCGCCGATTTTGTGGGGTCAAAAGCAGCTTAAAGTCCATTGTAAACGTAACCTCGTCTCAGCCAAGCACCGTGAAATGTTGGAAGGTACCACGGGGGACAGTCTGTAATACTCTGAATAGTAGACAATGATACCGTTGGATCAATTCGGGCTTGTCGAACAATCAGCCGATCTTGCTTCGTATTTGTGCATCTTAACCTTCCAGAGTGTTCATGTCGTCGAAAAGTTACTCACAGCAACCATTGCTGCCAGCACCTTTGCTCAGCTGTCTCTGTACGTTGCAGGTGACGACCTATTGCTCGATGTGACCACCCAGCTTCACGCATTCCGACGATGTGACCCCATTTGAAGTCATTCATTTGCCTATAAGGTCTTCGAAAACGTAGCGATATCATCATTCATTTTTTGTCATAGGAACCACAGCAGCGAAAACGAAAATAGTTAAAATTCCCGCCTCAAATTACTGACTTTAAACATTACAAGTTGCTCGGCAGAAGTGCGCGCTACGACCGCAATCCACGTTCAGTGGCGTTAAAAATTTGATCATTTCCATGCTCGATCATGATGTCTTTGCCTACGAAATTTCATCACGATCTCACAACTCTTTCTTGGTGCTTTGATTTTTTTGCAAAAGAATGTACTTTGGCCAAACCTGAAGTTCAACCATTTCAGGTATTGACCTATTTGGCTATAAACTGATCAATTAATGTCTGATATTTTCTTGGTTCTAAGCTTTAGCCACACAAATCGTGAAACGCCACGGAGGGATTTGCTTAAGTCTGAAAACAAAAGCTAAAATATTAGTTTTTTTTTTATGCTTTATTTTTTCACATGTTTCAAAGAGGTGAATTCTTTTTCTTTTCGAATTACACATTTGCAATCTTTTTTTTTACTGTGTGCACGCCATCGTCAAAACGGAAGTGATTGATGATTGCCAAATGGGTGATCTGTATTTATGATTTGGCACATCTTACGCGTGAATGGGTTGATGCACTGTGCGCTACCTGACAATTTCGCCCGAACCTTGTTTGTTTTATCCCGTGAAGACGAAGCTTTACTCGGCGTCTCATATATTTGGGTTAGCTGTTTCAAAAAAAAATAATAGTTCAGTTATAAATAGTTTTTCGTACCGTCCAGCCTACACAACAATCTCTTCTGGAAAGCAGTGGATGAATGAATACTATCGTCACAATATGTTACAAGCTCCTTTCCAACCAGAAACGATACATTTGTCGCTTCCTAAATGAATGACTCCTCCCGAAGAGGAAGAGTCATTTCTCTCATTACTATAGAACACCTTTTTTACTACCATGTTTTTTACAATTGATCCTATTTCGAATTTCAGCGTAACAGAAACCCATAAATATCCCTCAAAATAGACTAATTTGACTCTGAAGAAAATTATAGGATGTTATTCTAGATATGCCACTATTTCTTCCTTGTGACGTGTTATTTCCCATGTCCGAATAAGTCTCCCCACTGAAAAGTATGATGTGGCCATTTCTCTGACTTTTTTTTATGAACCCTCTGTAAAGCACTCCTCACTTCTTCGGTATTATCGTTCCTTGTTGTCTATGTTAAACTTGGAAGAAAGAAAAAGATCTACAGCTTAGTTAGAGATGGGGTCACTATTATATTCTTTGTTGCGAGGTGTAGGTTTTACCGTGATAATTTAAAATTCACTTTTTAATAAACTTATATACTTCATTATTTATATTTTCATTATCTTGTCATAAGCTTTTTCATAATCTTTTGTGACTTTTTCAATTTTTTGTGATTTCAGAATTTTTTTTTAAAAATTTTTTCTATTGTTTGGTGCAAAAAAGCTTTGAAAAGTATTGAGCAGAATTTTTTATTTTATTCTATTTTATTTTATTTTTTATTTATTTATTATTATTGCCAGAAATTTAAAACATTCATTTAACATTTGGAGGAAGGGAGATTTATAGCTCATCCTCCGTAACTTAAGGAGAATTCTACAAAATTTTAAACCTTAGCTGTATGTGATATTAAGACCAAAAAAATCAGATATACGAAAGAAAAAAAAAATTCCATAACGGTGGAACTCTGTTACAGATATAATTTAACTGTAAGTTAATTAAATAAAAATCATAATCTCTCTGAGTCATTAATATCAATACTAATTCATGGCTGTGGTATTCTAGTGATCATGGTAATGTACCATGTGAGTTATCTATCTCGTGCCCTAGTGCAACTGAAAAACTGCCTTCTAGAAGGGCATCTGTCGTGTCCTCCCGTTGCCGTGGTATGGAAAAAGGAGGTGCCTGCTCAGGTAACGACCGTGGCTCAAAAATACAAGATCCCTCACCAATAGTGTTAATTTATAGTGCAGCTTCACTGAAGGCTCACTCCTAAGTACAAATTCAATCGAACTGCGATCGGTATTCCACAAATATTTAAGTAGGATTCAATTTTGTTAACGGCTGTTCTTATAACGACTGTGGGATGCTTCTTCAAAAGGTTTTGGGATCTTTATTTCAACATCGTTAATTAAAAATTAATAAACAATTTTTAAAATATTTTAATTATTCAAAATGTATTTTCTTTCTTGCATCATTATCTGACTGCCGTTATTTTTTCAGCCATCTGTCGCAGTACTTGTGGTGAGGGACGTTGCATCCGACCCAACCTCTGCTTCTGCACAAACAGGCAAGTCAGGCCGTCCTGTGATGGCCCTGCTCTCCCAGGAGGTGGATTGGTGCCCGGAGGAAAGGATCCAAGTGGTATCGGACCCGGTAATGGGGTTGGACCTGGAAATGTCGTCGGACCTGGTACACCCCAGCAACCCTCAGGTAAGTGCTGCCATAAACACTGACTTTTCAACTCAGATGATGTCTGAAAACAATATCTGCTGCCCTAGATGACGCAGTTAAGCGTTACGAAAATATTCCAGGTGGAATCATTCAAGGTTTTGGATATTAAGATACATCTAATAAAAAATTTGGATTCTTCTAAAATTTTAAATCCAAATAATGTATTGGTTGTGCTTACAAATATTTATTTAATTATTAAATAACACTACCAATATTTAAATGATGCTGAATAATCTTTTAACTATTGAATAAATTACAAATTCATTGAAGAGATCGCTATCTATTTTTATAAAATATATTAATTTAACCATCTCATTCATTCAAAATTATAAACACTTTAAAAAAATACTATTATTGCATTATTTTTGTTTTGTTACACTAATTAAAGGATTAGGTTTGGCTAATCACATTATTATTATGCACAATTATACCAACATTGTCATAATAGCTCAAAAATTCTTTTTATGAAGTAAAATTATTAACTTGAAGTGATATACTACTAAACATCGATCTGTCTAAAAACCCTACATAAAAATGAAAATTAGTTATAAATTGTAAAATATTTGTTTGGTTTATTTTTTTTAATTTTTTCACTTTATTTAAATGAAAATTAAATTGGTGTAGATGCAAGAAAATCTTTTTCCACTTATAGGAAACCTCAAAATAATAAATATGTAAATATATGTAATTTTAAAATTATGTTTCAGAAATCAAACGATTAAAATACCTTTCAGAGTATGTATTTTATGCCATGGTTTCATCTAGGATCACTTAGAGTTATGGCCACAAACTCCGACATAAAAATAAATGCTGGCTTTAAAAAATGGCTCAATTAAAAAAATAGCTGCAAGACAAATTTGTCCTTTAAAATTTAACTATGTTAAACGAAATCCAAACAATAATGCGATGAAATGATATATTTTCAGACCGAGAGACGGAATATGATATATAATTTTAAAATGATGTGCTAAGAGGTCGGAGTATTATTTTAAGGTGTTAAAAATACTCATATCGTACTGATTTTTGTTGTCAAATTTGATTTATACGAGATATGAAAATATATTAATTAGTTTCACTCATATTAATACGGAAGTATATTTAAAAGTTAAGTTTTTTCTAAAAAATGTGTATAATTAGTTGCCATTAATATAATTTTCCCTCTCAACACTATTTAATACAGAGAAATAATTTTTTAAAAACTGCACTTTGACATAAAGGAGAAGTTTTATAAAGTTATCTTTATTTCGTCGAGAATTGAAGCCTTATTAATAATTTACGGAATTTATTATTGCAGATTATTTAGCTTGTCAGCAATTCTAGAATTTTGCATACTGAATTCATTAAGAATGAACAGAAAAAATGCGGTTATAAGTCAGAAAATCGAATGCTTGAGGGGGGGGGGGAATTGTCGCACCTTTCTATTTTTCATTTAACATAATGACATATTTAACAGACTTTTCAATTAAATTACTAAACTTATAAGCAACTAAAATTAGCAAATTTTAGTGACAGGGGATAGAAGCGAATACGATCGAAATTAAGGCAACATACTTGAGATAGAATAGTCTTACATTATGCAATATTATAATATTGATAAAAAAAAAATTATCAATTCCCAAATCATTTTCAACAGTGGTTTTCAAGACCCTACTTAAGACAGTTCAACATCTTAGAATGGAATACGAAAACCTGAAAGATTTTTGATGTTCTTGTATTAGAATATCTATTTAAAGTCTGTTAAAAACTAAATAAAGTCGATTAATGTGTCATCACAATCACATAACAGATGCAATTACATGCTTCTAGACAATCAGTTCATACATTTCTCTGCGTTGCCAGCTTTTACTTTTTACAGAAACTTTCGTTAGAAAAATAGATGTTTGTTATCAATATTAAAGTGCATGAATTTGAAATAAACTTGATTTAGAAGCATGAACATAACATATATGCAAAGCAAAATATAGATTCGTTTTGCAAATTTTGGGAGAATGCTAACCCATCATTACCTGAATTATATTATATTTTAAATTGTGTATGATATTTACAAGTATGTGCGAAACCGATGTTCTGCTGTATCCTCAACGGAAAATACATGATTACATTCATCACGCTATCCTCAGAAATTGAGTTAATTGAGTCATTACATTATCTTTTTAAATGCTAATCACTGGCTAGAAATTCATGACAGCCCTATGATAAATGCAATAACATGTTCACCATCAACTGACGATAGACCTTTTGTTCTACTTGTAAAAATTTACATAAAATTTCAAATTAAAATAAATTGGTAAAGATATTAGGACTCTTCAAAAAAGTTTTTAAAAATTAAAAAACAAAATTCTTACATTATACGTGTATTTTGAAATGATGTGCATTTTTTTTTTACCTCTGCGCTCTATTATTGTTGAAAAATATGTACTTTTTAAAAGAAAGTTTCTGTACAATACAAAATCTGGTATCGTTAAAGCATATGAATTGATTGGCTGAAACACGTGGTTATAGTTATCATGTGACTATGACGTCATATGAATTTAGCCAATTAGCTGCTTTTTGTATTTATGCTTCAGATGATGTGTTAATACGTATGAGCATTATATTTGTATTCATACAGACGCATTCATAATCTTTTTTCTTACAAAATCTTGAAATCACCTATCACAACTTATTAAATCCTGAAAGATTTCTCAACTTCTCTATTATTTGATAGTATTTAAGACGAATTACTTAAATAAAAAAAGGGCAGTCATAGAGACTACCAATAGAAGGGAAAACTTAGAACTTTAAGTATTAAAATTTGAAATTTCATAATATTTGAATTGAAATTATCTACTTTAATCTGGTTTTCACATCTATCCACATTCCGAACAGCAATTATACGCATGTTTATATGGTTTTTTTATTATTCAAATATATTACGGCTGTACAAGATCATGACAAAATATGAATACAATTCGATTGAAATAACAATTAATATAGAATCATTTTATTTATGGATAGTATTTGTATTTACTTTTAACTTTCAATGTACTTGATTTTTAACATTATTTTAGCTGTTTGCATCATTGTCAGTATGTATGTCCATATGTGAAGTAATGAAGTGTAACATATCTTGAGTATTGTGATAAATAGCTACTGGAACTTCCGGTCTTTAATAACTTACAACAAATTTGAAATTCGGAATATCAAGTGGTTATTCGTTTTTCATACGAATTTCTGAGAAAAGCAAAACATTTGACTTTCTTACGATAGCATCATTTTTTAGGTCAGCTGCATACGCATACAAACTTTGACAATTGAATGAAAATATCAATAATCCTTTCTTATTGGAGATGAATTCTAGAAAAGTTTTGGTTACCGTTTGTAACCTTTTCAATTCTAACGTTAGATCCTCTCGATGACATGTTGATCTGTTATGATGTTTATTTGCATCAATAACCATATTTTAAACTTCAACACATTAATCTTGAATTATTAGATTTTATAAAATTTTTAATGTCAAAATTCACGATAAAAATATGATTGAATAACTAGAAATCTGTTTTACCACAGTAGTAAGAAAACATCTAAGCCACTGTGAAATACTAATCCGGATTTCGTGAAGCATTACAGAGGTTAAATATTGGAAAATAAATAACGCAAAATTTTCAAACGCCTGAATAAATACAAATATTTAAATTAATATAAACATTTCAAACGCCAAAATAAATATGAGTTTTTGAAATAATTTTCTGTTATTTATTTTCTATCTTAAAAAAATTAGTATATTTATTGAGTACTCGCTATATTGTACCGCACAATGATTCTTCAATTAAACGATTCAAATAATAATCAAACAAAAACACTATTTCAATAATGCACAGTATATACACATTGAAATTTTCATCAAATCCATTTAATTTCACTTATAAGATATACACAGCACTAAACGTCAGCTGTATAGCTACATATATACTGCTATAAGCATGTCGGTGACGCGAACGCACGAGATTTCACCCATCCATAAAGTTTGTAAGGCAAACAGCACACTGCGCATGCGCCAGTCAGAGCATGTCGGTGACGCAAACCCATAAGATTTTCCCCTACCAAAAAGTGCCCAACGCCGCTAAAAAAGTTTTCACTTCAAAAATTAATGTTGTACTAGGATTTTAAATTATACAAAGTGTTTCTTACGAATTTAATTTGTGTTTAGTGATGAATTTTATTTTTCAAAGAGTCACTAGTTATTTTTCCATTTTTATGCTTGTATATTTCTATATATTTTCAAATTCCATAACTTTCGGAACTATGTCATAGACACACTGTCAGTTTTCATTTAGAAAAAGATAAAGTTAAACATAAATACAATTTAAAAAGAGCATTTTTATGTAGAGCAATTTTTTAAAAAAAAGCTTTTTTTTTATTTTTATTTTCACCAGGTTTCCTTGCAGGCATATAAAGGAGGAAATGTACACATCAGTCTATGTAAAAAAATTTAATTTCCGATTTTTTTTTATTTCAAATTCCTGATAACAAGCTTGTATTTTTTTTACAAATTAAATAAGACCCCTTTCATTGATAATTTTTTCAGAGAAAATTAATTAATTTGAAGTGTAGCATTTTTTATACTGTCCCAAATGGATTTTTAAACTGTGTAAATGTCTTGCTGATATGGAAATCATGATTTAAAAAAAATGCCGTTATAAAAACCAGCTGCAGTTTTAAGTGTTTTGTTAAAGCACAAAATTAATTATAAGAATCACAACTAGTTTTTAGGTCTGTATTTTTCTTTCTTTCTTTCCGATTTCAATTAATTTAGATAATGCTAAAAAGTCTTGAAATTATTCTTGACTATTTAATACTTAACAGAAAATTCTTCTCGTGAAAAAAAAACTAAGTTATAAAATTTCTAATTAAATAAATTAATTTAAAATGCAATGCAATTACGGAGTATGAGATTACGTTAAATTAAAATATGGACATGTGTTTCCTTTTATCGCCTTCCCTGGAAAAAAACTTTTTTTTAACATCTTAAAATTACTTTGAATTTTACTTCAATTGTTGTAAATAATAACAATTAAAGGAATTTTTGGTTACAGTACTGATGAAATATAAACCGATTAATAATTTTAAAATGATCATTTGAAATTGAAAATGTGTTAAACATCAATACTGTTTCCCGTAAGTACTTTGAAGAAATTTCTTTCTGGATAAATTACAATGATGCTACACTGTATTAAATAAGTCATTTCTAAAAAAAGCTACTGTGAATACATAATTTCATTACATGCCAATTGTTATTAACTACTAAACATAATTTAATTCAATTTATTACTTGCTGTATTTAATGAATTGACCATGCATCAAAAAACATTATCCGGTCAACCAGCAATACTGACCCCGAGAGTTCCAAAATGTACATTAATATGATGTTGCTCCCCCTTTTACGTCGATGACAGTCTACACACGTCTGGGAAGATTTCCACCAATTTTTCATAAGTTGTCATAGGAATTGACTTCCAGGCGCAGCAGAAGTGATAGTCGATTTGGCTGGCTACGTAATCCACCATCAAATTCATCCCCAAGATTTTTTGTGGGATTAAATCGGAGATTTGAGAAGGCTATTTCAGTTTTTTAACACATATAATGTCAAACCATTTCGGCACAAGTTTCGATGTGTGAGTGGAGCAGTTATTATGCTGAAAGAGAAATGGGCTTTCCTCGAAATATTGCCATAGAACTGGGGGATCAGCATTGTCCAGAATGTCCAAATACATCTCAGAGTTCATGTTTCCAACCCCAGGAGCTAAGGGACCTTGACAAAGCCATGAAAAATATCCCTATACCATAAGGCCAAACCTTACAGTCAGCACAATGAAGTCACTTAAGAAGCACTAGCAGGGTATCCGCCAAACCTAGACGCTTCTATCAAACTTCCAGATTGTTAAGCCAGATTCGTCACTCCAGAAAAAAATGTCCTCACACCATTGCAATCATCACTTCGCATTCGGTAGAGTGATATTTGGCATGCGAGCCGCTGCACACCACCCTGAAATCTCGTATTTTTTAACTTTTTCAGTCCTGCTGCTAGCACTAAAGCCTGATGAACTTAGGAACTCCTCATTTTTTTCTACCAACGAGGATTTGTTTCGTCTTTTTCAGAGCTCTTCTGGCGTATTCAATTATTTCTTTCTACTTGCCATTTCATTTTTCTGCAGTTTGATTGTTACATTACTCACAGTAGAACTTTTAGCTTTTGTAGAATGTCCGAAATTTCACGAACTGATTTTTCACAAAAATGGCATCTCGTTATAATGCCACGATCAAAGTCACTAAGCTCCTTTGACTTATTATCCCACAAACGTAGATATATGACCTGCCAAACCACTACGAACGATTTTATAGGTATCTTTTAGTTACGTAACAAATTACGTTACCTGATGGATTCACTTCTTTACTTTTGGCCATGGATGGTGTATATTGAATGATAAATGTAGATGCACAAAGCATATAGAACAAGAATAGAAAAGAGCCTTTGCTTTTTAATACACATTAATCGTTTAGGTAAAATGGCTGAAGATGTTTAACGTTTCATTACATGAGCACCTGTAATTTTGTCAACTTTGGATTATCTTGGTAATATTACATAAACAACTAAAATGATGATTAAATTAATTAACATCGTTATAAATTCAGAAAAATCGCATTGGTGTTGTTTGAGAATGAACTTTTAAATATTTTCCCATTATTTTCAAATAAGATATTGCTATTTTCTTCTTTTTAGTTTTTTTATGTTATTTCTGTACTAAAAACACATAATTCCCATTTTAAAATAAGGATTTTTTCATACTCAAATTTTATAAACGGATATTTTATTACAAGCTTTTATTTAACTTACACTGTATGCATGTATGCATGCATGTATGCGTGTATGCGTGCGTGTATGCGTGCATGTATGCATGCATGTATGTATGTATGTATGTATGCATGCATGCGTGCGTGCGTGTGTGTGTGTGTGTGTGGTGGTGTGTGGTGTGTGTGTGTGTGTGTGTGTGTGTGTGTGTGGAATCTTGCGACTCAATTTTGAAGCTGATATCTTCACTCCATTGAGCTGAAATTTTGTATACACGTTTAGTTTGGATGACAATGCATGTTTCGACCATTTATATTCCGATATTGCAATTAATTAAAAAGATATTACTTAAAAACGTTAAACTAGTTTTGGGCGCCAACTTCGATATATCTGCATTGTTGTAAATATGTTATTATTACAACAATGACAAAAGTTGGCGTCGAAAATCGGTTTTCAGCCAAACTGGAATTTCATAACGTTGCGCTATGGACTGTATTAATTAATTTTGTCTAAAAAATAATTACATTTCTACAACGTAAAAATAAGCTAATTTCTACAACGTATGCAATTTTCTTACAAATTTCTATGTATTTACTTGGATTTAAATCCAAAACAAAAAAAAAGTAAAGCTGTTTTTCAAGTAAATTGGTACATTAAATACCTTTCTCCGCGCTGCCAAGTTAAACTGAGATGGGGTATTGTGGAAATTCTGTAAAAAATTTATCTAACTTTAATCTATGAAACTCTGACAAAAAATAATTACAGAATCGGAAAGATCCTTTTTTATATATCTTACCCATCAAAAAGGAATCCACTAGGGAGAGATAAATATTATCCAGAAAATGCAATGTATTTTCAATTAAAAAAATAATTTTATATTAAAATGAATGAATTTTTTTTAAATGAATTTTCTAATTTTAAGCCTGCAAGTAATTTAAATATACTTCATTTTATCACCAGTAATCTAAACACACACTACGACATGTGTCCTTAAACTTAATTACAGATAGAATCTGTTAATTTTATTTGAGTTTTTTTTTTTTGAAAAATTACGGCAATTTTGTTTCTTTAGATGAGTTAGGCACATTGTAAAACTAGTTCAAGGTCATTGATATCCATAAAATGTGCCAAAAGAGAATAATTTGCAAAACGACTTGAAATGTTTTAAAGATAAGGAGAGAAAAAAAATCGAATCTTCGAAGAAAAATTTCGTTAAATTTGGAGTTACTTTACGAAGAAAAGAGTTATATGTGCTTGGTTCCAAAGTTCTTAAAATAGAGAAAGTCCCAAAATAGAGGTTCGTTATACATGGACTGTATAAAAATAATGCGATGGTTAATTATTTTTTCAAAATCAAGTTTCTACAGATGACCTGAGCAATTAAAAAAATAAATTCTTACGTAGAAGATATTCAGTGTCCAACAAAAAATTATCATTAGTTGATAAAACTTGCTTTTTTGATTACAACATGCGTTTTGAATTTTAAGCATTTTATTGATTAATACAAATCTTTAAATGCCTTTTGAAGTTTTTTATCTAAATAACTAGATTTTTCTTCTAATATGTTAGAAAAATATATCCCTTACCTTCAAAATATTTCAAATAAATAATATATTCTTTAAGATTTTTCAAAAAATAGTCAAAATTTTAATTAAACATTGAATAACTTCGTCATTTATGAAGATAATCTCACGAAACTTTTTTTTTGTATGTAGAACAATATTACCCAAGATCTGCACGAAGATTGAAAATATTGCTTAAAAATTACGGATTTAAAAAGATTGTGTTTTTCGTCTAATACCCTTTTTGCTAGAACTGATTCAGCTAGACCAGGGATGGCGAACCAACGTTGAATGAGTTGAATAGGCTGAGAAGCCTGTCAAGCTATAACTAAAAAGTAAAAAATAAATTAAAAGTAAAAAAAACCTTTTTAAAACCAAGCTTTTATTTAAATGCGCTAAAAAGAATAAAATAAACTTTTCCTTTAAAACTTTTTTTACTATCAACTTATAACGTCATTACACAATTTATATGATATAAAAGCTTGTCGCGAGATTTACCTGTGTAGATAAACAAGTAAAATAAATAACTTGACCTGACTGATTTTAATTTTTAAAAATTCAAACTAAGTAAATACGAGTACTTAAATATTGCGACAAGCTTTTATATCATATAAATTGTGTAATGACGTTATAAGTTGATAGTAAAAAAAGTTTTAAAGGAAAAGTTTATTTTATTCTTTTTAGCGCATTTAAATAAAAGCTTGGTTTTAAAAAGGTTTTTTTTTACTTTTAATTTATACTCAACTTAGGATATAATTAACTCCTTACTCATTTTAATTGATTTGTGTTTACCTTATCATTCATTTCCTTAATATATATTATGTCACGCACGCGCACGTATAAATATTTTAAATCAACAAAAGTATAAGAAGATCCATGAATTTTTTTTGTCCGACATCTCTCGACGATGTTGTGGTTTAGTAAAAGGCTTCAACTTCATTCTTCCCGATTTTTTATCCACCTTCTCTCTTTGAAAACGAATATAATACATGAGCAACAAATGCCCGGTTTTTCCCTTTAATAATAAATGCCATCCGAACAGCAAGCTGTTCTCCTTCATAAATTATTTCCCCTCCCTTAAACTTCTTAATTTTAAAACAAACACCCCCAGCTTTGAGAGAAAACCAGCGACCATCTCTCTTTCCCCATAAAAAAAAATTCCGAATCTAAACTTTTGCTTCGGTATATTCAAATTTCATTTTATTTCCCTACCCCGTCGCATGTAATCTTGGCCCAGCAGTTTGGTCCAGCTGTTGCGTCAAGAAACTCTTGAAAAGTCAGGCAACCCAAAATAATTTTTTTAGAAAAACAAAATATATAATAAAAAACTAAAAAGACACACACTTTACATTGGCTTGCAAGAAAAGACACGGTTTCTCTTTGAAACTGCTCCATCTCATGAATTTCAAATATTCGTCCCCAAGTTCCTATGCATTTAGAATGGGTAGCCCTCCTCACCGGAGAAAGCGTGCCAGCCACTCTTATTTAAATTGTGTTCGGTGGTGTATAAGGGAAATTTAGGACACTAAAAAAAATTTATCTGCCAGTTATCTGATGCGCTCATAAATCTTTTCCCTGCTCTACACTGAAGGGTTCTGAGATAACTGAAATAGATTCATGTCGCATCTATCTACTGCTTATTTGCTCTGCGAGATATTCCTTGAAACCAAATCCTTAACATTTTTTTATAGAATTGCACAATGGCTGTTCAAATAATACTATTTCAACAAAAATGTCATTTTTTCTTTCTTTCTTGATTTCGATATATCTTGTCCGAAAGAGAACTAGCTTCTGTAGATAAAAACAAATTTGCTAAATGTTTTGGAGATTTTCCCCCCTTGCATTTACCTACCTTAAAAAAAAATTTTTTTAATGCTTATCTGTTTTGGAGGGAATTCAATTTTGTTTGAAGTCTGTTCTAATCCTGAATAATTCAAAATCAAACTTAGAGGCATAACGCGCACACTCTCTACCCCCGCATCGCAGGTGGGCCCAGCATTCTAGGGGCCCCAAAACTGACTTCGCAGGGGGAGGGGGCGGTCCCTAATATTCTCCATTACGCCACTAATCAAACTTATTTTTGGAAAAAAGAACAGTTTCTTTTTTTGGTGCTGTATGCAAACATTTTATCAAATTTTATTTTTAATTGGATTTTTAAGTTAAAAATTTCATGATGAGGTTTATATTCAATCCCATAAAAAAAATTAATTTATTTACAAATATTTTAGCCGTACCCCACCCGCTTTGATGGATATTTCATGATGTTAAATGACTATATATCCATAAATAAATTCTAACATTAAACATTTTTATAGCTAAAAAGAACAGGTCTTGAATTTCAAATACGGTAGTGCTAAAATGCATCTTTCACTCCATGATAACTCCCCAACTAGGAGTCGATTTCTGTAGAACTAATTTTTAGCAAAAGACATACTTGCCAAATTTCAAGTCTGTAGGTCTAGCAGTACAAAAATGGAAACTTCTTTTGTCCAAAAGGTTTCTGTAATCCACCGCAACCAGCCTCCGCAAAACCTGTTCTTAATGTGAATCCTTACTCAGCCAAAAGAAACATACTTACCACCGAATTTCTAGTCTGTTGTTCTAATAATTCCGGAAGTCTCATTATGAATGAGTGAGTCGCTAATCTTTTTAATATTTTGAGACGCATTTTTATACCAGGACAAAAAATATGTAACATAAAAACCTTAAATAGTTCGAGAGCGCGCCATTGTGTGTGTCGCGCAAATCCAGCAATGACGAGTCTACTCGCCAATCATGGAGTTAAGTTGAGCTGGTTAAAATATCGGATGAAAAAGACGAGTTTATTTTATAAAATTGCCAATTTTTTATCACTAATAATGATTGTCTGTGTACGGGGCTATAAAGTAATTTAACTTGGTCACGCGGGTTCTTGAGACCAACGGCCCTTTCGAACTTAAGTTCTTATAGATATCAATGAATTTTAGTGACCGTCAAAATTCCCGGACTGAGAGACCAAAACACACTCTGATTTACTTCCTTCTTTACTGACCAAGTATTTCTACCTGCCTTCACTTAGGAAGTTCTGGAGTAGGTACTGTAGAATTGATCACAGTCCTCTTACCAGAAAGTATTATTTTTCTTTTCCCACACCACAATAAAATAACTAAACAGCACGGCCATTACTCTAACGCCAGCACATTGCATCAAACAATTGGCATTGACTCCACTCGACACAGCCAACAGCTATCAATGAGCTCAGCACCTGTCGCATTTGTCCAGGGCTGACTGTACCTCAAGAAACCCCATCAACTTTCCGACTTTAGGTTAACACCTAAAGAACTTAAATAAATTCTTTTATTCGAAGCTGTTCCAGGCGGTGCATTATGGGGTGAGATCATCTTAAATTTTTAATACTTTTTTGTCTTACGCCGGCCTTGCTCAAAATATTCGAAACGTCTTGAAATTTGAGGATATGTTTTGTTTTTCTCAAAAATTACTATTTAAATAGACAATGGTCACTACTTTTTACGCATGACGAGTATTCTGGTCACTCATAACAGAAAATTCGCAATAAATTTATTTATCTTAAACAAGTATATAACCAATTGTTATTTCTAATTTCAAATTTATTTTCAAAAGTATCTTAAAATGTATTTTTTTACAAGAAAATATCTGTTACTTACTTATTAACCTCATGTCAGCAATTTCATCTCCAAAGATGAACTAACAGATTAATTGCCGAATGCCCTATGAGTAATGGCAATCTGTTTCATTTGGAACCTATAATCACAAGCCGTAGCTATATTTTTCAATTAATAAATCACCAATAATATGAGTTGATGCCAGATATCTTTTCCATTTCACTGGAATCAAATTCTTTTCTATATTTAGCGATTAACTATAGTCTTTGTATATTTAAAAACAAAGCTATATTATATTAGAAGCTACACTCTATTGGTTTACTATACTATCCTATATCAAACTATATTGGAAACATACACAACAAAAGAACTCCATAGTTTTATGTTATGTTAAAATAAAAGGAACAGTACAATGTGAACCTCGATGAGCTTCAAGAAAAGCGCTTTGAAGTCATTTGTGTTTCATTGAATTAAACTTGTTTGGTTCTTTATTGTTCGGCAAATTGGAAACACTGAATTGTCAGTTAAAATCAGCATTTTTGAATTTTTTTACGTCAATTAATTTTTTCTAAATGAGTTTTGTTTGCTTAAAGTTTTCCTACTTTATGAATGTTTTAAAATATATCCAATTTACAAATTTCACCAGCGAAAATTATTTGTACTTTAAAATTTAGTACCATGAGATTATTTTTTTCATTACCATCGATATCTTTTTATAACGAAGAAAAGAATTAAGAAATTTCTTTTTTGTATTCTTCCTTTTATTAACAACTAACTCTTTTTTGTTCTAAAATACAACTAAAAATCTTATAACACATGCATTAACATTAGAAGGTCCGGGATTCCGAATCCCCTTAAACGTCCACCGGTGTCATTTCGGCACCGCGATATAAAATGCATAAAGTAATTGTTTTAACTCAATAGTTGCAGGATGTTCAGTAGGTTTAAATCTTTTGAATATTATTTCATGTAGTTATCATATAATAGGACCCTTTATGTCACATAAAATTGACGTTTCACGAAGCCTGTTGAACCACTGCAAACATTTCGAGTCGCAAATCTGCCAGGAAGAATACTGTTGTGCAGTATCCATTATGTACCATCCCTAGCGACCTACATATCAGGATTTATTGGAATATTATCAATTACTTCGCAGTTACTTTCATTCTCAATCTTATGTCTTCATCGGAGAGAATGAATTAGAGCCAATTCACATTCTCAGAACGCTCTCGCAAGAAATTAGCCATTTCATCAGGGGTTAGACTTTTTCTAAGAGTCATCGTTTCATGGTGTCTGTTCTGCATTAAGTTCGAAAATCGAATCGAATTTTTTTTTAAGAGCATGTAAGCACAAATACTATGCAAGGAAATATTTATACGCAACAATTGTAGTATAATTGATTCATTTCCACTGTGAACTCAATAACATTGTATTCAAGGTAAAAAAAATGTGCGGTACAGAACTTTGGGAAACTTGTTTTATACCTACTAGTGAACTACATTTTGCTAAATGACAGCCTTTTTAACACGCTCTTATTATAAGTAATGTAACGGAATCTTGAAACTCGATTTTTACCCACTTTAAGAGGTCAGATGAATTCGAAATTTTGCACACTTGTCAAGGATCGATGGCAATACAGTAATTTCATAATTTTGTTCCATTGTCCTTATCAGGACATCGGAAATAACGATATCCAGATTTGGCGACAATTCCATACACCATTTTCAGATATGGCGACTTATTGTATATAATATTTTTAGATTTGGCGACTAATCCCATATATCATTTCTAGATTTGGAGACTAAAAGATTAAGGTGCAACCCTAAAAAACGAATACACTTGCTGTTTCCAGAAATAAGACAAACAAAAGTGTTCTCTCTCTTTATGTGAGAAAGGGAAGGGTGAGGGTGTGTGTGAAAAAAATGTCTTACCATAATATAAGCAATTGTCTAGTTTTTCTAAACATGGAAATTGAAAAAAAAAAGACTGGTGAATATTGAAAAAAAAAACAATTTATGTTCTAACTGCTAAATATTTTTTATTTTTGAAAAGCAATACGTTTAGAAGTGATGATACGAATTAACATTATAGTAATACGTTTAAAAGTAGACAATACGATTGACGCTTCATATTTTACCATGTTTTTTTTTACTGGCTTTCTTATATGTCTGTCCGGATGGAATTTTGTAATTGATTTTAAACTGACTTCCCGGTGAGCTACAGACTCGAAATTTGGACAATAGCTCAGAAGGGGATGACAATGCGTAAAAATATGAAAAAAGAAGGGGGGGGGGAAGCGAAGGGAGGAATTCTATACTTTTTAGTCAATTCTCTTAAAACATGGCACACTAAAAAAAAAATTTCGTTCGAACTTTTTCTTCAAAACGCACTTTTATTAGTTTGACCTGTATCTATAGAGAAGAAATCTTTGAAATATATCGATACGGGCCTCACCCGAGGCCCCGTAAGCGGAGAGAATAAATACCCTTCAGACCCGTTAATTAATATCCATTGAAGAGTAAGACAGCAGGCACGAAATTCGGGCTCCAAATATCAAACTCAAGGATAATATAAAAATAAAATGATTAACAAGAAAATTAATGTCAATGTGGTAAAAGCGTGGGGTGCTTTGTACTACATTTTTACACTAACTCAGCATTTTCGAATAGAAGTAAGAAATTTTAACAATTTATATAGAGCACCCCACGCTTTTATCCCAATGACATTAATTTTCTCGTTAATCATTTTATTCTTGTATTAAGAATTATTTTTTTACTTTTTAGTTCGATTCACTATAAAAGCGTGTTTTTTAGTTTTTTTAAACTATAATTTATTCTAATGATAAATTGCCTTGGTGTCGAAATGACACCAGTGGACGTTCTAGGTATATTTAGTTGTAAAATCTCTCCTAATTAACTTAGAGCCACAAAACTTTTTCTGTGTAATCGCCATGGAAAACGATTGAAAGTCACGAAAAATTTTCAAATTCTTACCTTATTCTTGAACTTTGGGAGCAAACTTAAATCCAAATTCTTAATCTATATTATAAGATTATTCAAAAAGACTTAACTCTAGAGCCGCTTCTAGTTCTTTTGATGACTCCTACTTGAACTGTAACAGCTGGGTAGAAATCAACTTCAATATTTCTTCCACTCCTCTAAGAGGAATGTTAACTTCAGCACGCACGACTTCCTAGTCACAAATCACTTTCTACTATTAAATGTACATTATTTCATGTTTTCTCGATTAACTTAATCCACTCCAATGCCAGGGTTTAAATAGCATTTACATTAGCATACAATCTAGTCATCCCTCGGAAAGCGGTTTTTAAACTCAAATCACAGTTAAAGAATAATCTCCCTAGGAGGATAAGTAGAAATTCCACGGATAGAACCCATCACACAATAAACTTTATTAGGAGTGAAAATGCAATTTATGAGGTTGTCCATTGTTAATAAAATACTGAAATAAAGCATTTGAAATTAAAACTCGTTTCCAAAAAGGTGTCTTAACTCATTACTTGTAATTTAAATCGAAAATCACGAAATTATCTGTACATATAGTAAATTTAGTTCATTTTTGAATACTGTTTTCTTCTTTTAATTCTTCAGAAAGTTGCATTGCATATGGAATTTGAAATAAATTTCCTAACGTTATTAATTTCCTGAGAGGAAGTTTTAAAATAGCTTTCGTATTTGAAATAAATTAAAAGTAAAAACACTTTTTTAAAACAAGCTTTTATTTAAACGCGCTAAAAAGAATAAAATAAATTTTCTTTAAAACTTTTTTTACTATCAACTTTTTCCGTCATTACACAATTTATATGATATAAAAGCTTGTCGCGAGATTTACCTCTGCAGATAAACAAGTAAATTAAATAACTTGATCGGATTGATTTTAATTTTTAAAAATTCCAAACTAAGCAAATAAGAGTACTTTAATCTCGCGACGAGCTTTTATATCATATAAATTGTGTAATGACGTTATAAGTTGATAGTAAAAAAAGTTTTAAAGAAAAATTTATTTTATTCTTTTTAGCGCGTTTAAATAAAAGCTTGTTTTAAAAAAGCTATTTTACTTTTAATTTATTTTTAACTTTTTAGTTATCACTGGACAGGTTTCTCAGTATGTTCATCTCATTCAATGCTAGGTGTTTGCCGGTTATTTTCGAAAAGTTAGCTAAATGAATTCTCCCAAAAAGGGTACTAGATTAAAAACACAATTTTTTTTTAATCCGTAATTTTCAAGCAATTTTTTCAATCTTCTTACAGATCTTGGGTAATATTGCCCTACACACGAAAAAAATTCATGAGATCTTCTTCATAAATGACGAAGTTATTAAATGTTTAATTAAAATTTTGAGTATTTCTTGAAAAATCGTAAAAAAAAAGTTTCTGCATTTTATTTTTTAAATGACTAATTCTAAAAAAGCAAAGCATGAGCTGTTTTAGTAAGGAATGTCGATTCATTTAAACAAAAAAAAAATTTCATGCGCAACGATTTAGACATTATTTTCATAAAAACGCATCGATTTTGAATTATTTAAAAAAAAATCGTAAGAAATACAAATATTATTATTTTGTAAAAAACATTATACCTTATCGGGACGAAATAAATGATCTTTCCGATTCTGTAATTATTTTTTGTCTGAGTTTCATAGATTAAAGTTAGATAATTTTTTTAAAGAATTTCTACAATGCTCCCTCTCAGTTTAACTTTGCAGCGTTGAGAAAGGTATACAATGTACCAATCTACTTGAAAAATAGCTCTACTTTTTTTTTTTTTTGAATTTAAATCGAAGAAAATAGATAGAAATTTCTAAACAAATTGCATACGTTGCAGAAATTAGATTTTTACGTTGTAGAAATGTAATTATTTTTTAGACAAAGTTAATTAATACAGTCATTAGCGCAACGTTATGAAATTCCAGTTTGGCTGAAAACCAATTTTCGACACCAACTTTTGTCATTGTTGTAAAAATAACATTATTACAACAATACTGACATATTGAAGTTGGCGCCCAAAACTAGTTTAACGTTTTTAATTAATATCTTTTTAATTAATTGCAATATCGGAATATAAATGGTCAAAACATGCATTGTCACCCAAACTAAACGTGTATACAAAATTTTAGCTCAATAAGATGAAGATATCAGCTTCAAAATTTGAGTTGCAAGATTCCACCCGAACAAATTACATACATACATACATACATACATACATACATACATTGTAAGTTAAATAAAAGCTTTTAAAAAAAAGCACAAGAGTTGAACTCACAAACCGTTGCAATCACCAAGTTCAATTTTCAAAATCAAAGAATTAAAAGAATTTTTACAATACTCCATCTCAGTTTAACTTGGCAGTGTTGAGAACGGTATACAATGTATCAAGCTACTCGAAGAATAGCTCTACTTTTTTTGTTTGGAATTTAAATCCAAGAAAATCGATAGAAGTTTGTAAGAAAAAAAGGTCATACGTTGTAGAAATTAGGATTTTAATAATACTACACTTCAAGTTAATCTCATGTTAAAAGCATTTATTTTTTAAACAAAGTTAATTAATGCAGTCAACAGAGCTACGTTATGAAATTCCAGTTTGGCTGAAAACCGATTTTCAACGCCAACTTTTGTCATTGTTGTAACAATAACATTATTACAATAATGCAGACATATCAAAGTTGGCGCCCAAAACCAGTTTTTTAATTTTTTTAATTAATATCTTTTAATTAATTGCAATATCGGAATATAAATAGTCAAAACATGCATTGTCATCCAAACTAAATGTGTGTACAAAAATTCAGCTCAATCGGTTGAAGATATAAGCTTCAAAATTAAGTTGCAAGATTCCACCCGAACAAATTACATACATTGCAAGTTAAATAAAAGCTTGTAAATACAATCAATTTATTCCGAAAAATTGTACTGAAAACAATTCATAAAGTAATTATTTCTAAGTGAAACAACCTTAAATTAAAACCAAAATTCTTTTTTTTCTCGTTTAATTATTGTTTTGCAAACTTAATTACTATTTTTAAAACTTAATCAACTTGATTGATATTTCTTATTTCTAACCCTTAGGGTATTAACTCCAAAATCTATTTTTCATTTAATTTCTCTTTCTGTTCATTTAAATGCGTTTTTCTTTTCTTTTAGTTTGTTACTTTTTAACCTTTAGGATATTAACTCAATAACCTGTTTTTCATTTAATTTGTTTTAATCTTTTTTGCTTATTTTAAGGGTATCGGTACCCCCTATCCCGACAATGTTAAAATGGCTATTTTTGATGCACCTTTTCTCAAAATCTGTAATAGAAATATGAAATTTTGTATACAAGTAAATGCATCTTTCTTATTGTACTGAAATGAGCTTTTAGCTAATTTCGAATTTTTTATTAATTTACAAAATATTGTATTCGAAATAGTGATTTTTGTCACTTTTTTCACACACAAAAATTTGTAAAAAATAAATTTTTGAGTTTTCTACAAAAAACTCGTTATGCTAATATATATTAGCATATGTTATGAATATGTCATGCAAAAATTACATGTTTATGAACAGTAGTTTCTTAGAAAAGGTACACCGAAAATGAAAAATTCACATTTTGAGAAAATCACATTTTAACGTAAAATTACCTCCCCATCAAAACATTTCTACCTATACTCAAACTAATTCATATTTATCAATACCTCATCATGCTCTCTCATCTTTTTAGGTCATTTTAGTTTGCTTATCTTTTTTTTTTATCAGCAAGACTATCTTACTTTTAACAACCAACATTTTTCGAGGCATTTCATAGCCTGTTTTGTACAATTACTGTACTCAGTGTAAACTTTTTTAAAAATTTGTAGTTCTTATACATTATATATATTAAATGAGGATATTGCATCATATTTACCTAAAGAAATTACTTATATTAGCATAAATGATTTGGCAAGGAAGAACATATCACGTTATTCACACTATCATTTTAAATGCTATCAAGTAAACATTGCTTTGATAATACTAAATTTAATAAATTTCTAAAAGTGGTCTCACAGCCTCCAAAACAGCAGCATCAGGTAAACTCTACTTAGGTGAAAAATCTTCCCAACAAATTCTGCAGCTGTTTTTATTTACACCACATATCTGCATCTGATGGTCTATCTGCATTACATCACAAACAGCATACACTGATCTCTAGCAATAGTTTCTTAATTTTTAGAATTGTCACACTAGTTTGTGAATTAAAAAATGTATTATATTCACAAGATGAATGAGAATGAACAGTTTCACCAATGTTATTCTCATTGAATTAACACACAAAATGCTGGTTTTTCAAATAACTGCTGCTAATTCAAATATTTTATAGCTTCTAAGAAACAGGCTAAAATATTAATATTTGCAATATAAAACTATTTAAAAAAAACAATTCGAATCATTTGAATAGAAAATATCCATATTTTTAACACTTTCTTTTCACAGTCAAATAAATTAAATCCATCGGTAATGTTTTTTACACATCATCAGCAAAATTTCCTCCTAATACATGGTATTCACATAGGGTTTTTTACATCTGCATTTATTAAATTGTTCTTCAAACTTTTTAAATAATATTGTAATTGATTTAGGCATGAGAAAATTTCTTACAAATAGCAAACTGTTTGAAAAAAATATCTGAATGTAGTTATGTAAACACTAGCTAAAAAGAACCAAATCCTGAGGTATCAAAAACAACAACGCACTTTTGAAAATGAAAACAAATCAACAGATTTATCCATTAGAGATGCAGTGAGACTACAAATCAGCTAAGAAATTTAAAAACTGTAAGGCTCGAAAGAAACGAATTGTTTACATTTTTTGCCATTTAAGTAGGCGTGGTCAAGCTTCCGTGATAGTTTAAAATTAGATTTTTTTAAACTTCTAATTATCATAGAGATTAAAATGTAGTATCTTTAAAAAGGTAATTATCTGTATAATTTGAAAATAAAAAAATCTCAAATTGTCATTCCTAAAAATTTTAACCTTTCCAACTATTAAATACGTTATTTAAATTCAATGAAAACCTCGCGCGTTTTTTAGTTATCTTGTTTGAAAAGACATCGCAGCAATCATAAAATTTACAGAAAAAAATACTTAAGATATTATTTATTTTAATTCCTTCTAAATATATTTGAAAATTTGTAAGTTAATCATTTTTAAAAATCACCAAATTACGATTGTTTGTTTACTAACGGTTTTACAAATTATGCTAATACTATAGAAATAATTCATATATTGTGAAATCTTAGGAAATCAGATATAATTTGTAAAATAATGTTATTCTCTTAGGAGAAAAAAACAAACATTTTTTTTATTTCTATTATTCAATGAGTAGTAAATGATTACTTTTAAATTATAATTAACTTTCAAAAGCAATTTTTTTTTCTTTTTTGCCAAAAAAATTTTAGACATTTGTAATAATTTAACCAAATTTTCTTGCAAAATTATGTGTTAATACCCAAATTAACATTTCCTTCTTTTTATTTAATGTGCTTGAAGATGCTTTTTAGATAAATAATTCTTATCGATTTTGAAAAATTGTCTGTCTTTTATACAGGAATATTATTTATAAATGATCATTCTATTTTCGGCAAGCAAATGTTGTATTAATACGTATCAATGCAAAATAAAAGGATATTCATGTGTATGGAAATTTATTGTATAACATAAATGAGTATTATATTCGGTAAATAAAAACAGTATTCATATACTGGGTGTCCAGAATTAAATTTGAAATTTGGGAGCAATCTGTAGCAAAAACAATGCAGCAGAATTGCATGAAAATTGGGTAATAGCTGAATGAAATGAAGGGAATTTTGACGAGGGGGAAAAAACATTGAGTTTCAAAAATCACAACTAGATGGCATTATGCAGTGTAAACTACAGTAGAACGTCGTTTATCCGAACGTTTATTATCCGGAGCATCAAATATCCGAACCAAAAGTGACGGGAAAACCCAACGTGAGGGATATTTGGCGAATTTCAGTTGTGTGATTTGGTAAACATCTGCGCGGAATATTCAATCCGTTTGATTGTAAGTGCTCTTTTGTTGAGTTGTGAACTGCTATGGCTTCGAATTCAAAACGGAAGAACAACGGCAGAAAAGGACGGAGAAAGTGTTGCTGCTTTGGGTAAAAAGCTCAATAAGCCTGCTACATGTCAGCCGACTCGCTCGAAAAACAGAGCCTGAATAATGCATGGAAAAAAGCTGTGGCCAGATTTAGAAGGCGAAAAAGACATCAATGACGACCACAGGGAGGAGATTACCGACTTAGTCCAATCGATCCCAGGATTTCAAGAGTGCGGTGAAAAAGATGTAGAAACCTGGATGGCATGCGATGCAGAAGACTGTGGATTTCGAATGCTAAATGATGACGAGATTGTGACTTCCGAGGAAGAAGAATCCGACCCTGTCGACGATGAAGTGGATGAAGACGAGGACAATGAAAGTAGTAATGGTCCATCAAATGCTAACGCGTTTTCCGTATTAGAGACAGTTATGGAGTGAGATGAACAACAATCAGAGTGCTCTCCTACTCAACTACTGCTACTCAAGAGAATCCGAGATATTGCAGCGAAAAAATGGTGTACAATGTCACAGTGAAAAATAAGTGATTATTTTCCACAATAAAGGTAAAATTGTGATATTTTGCACCTATTTAGCTTTTTCTTCAAGCATGTGGTGATTTTTAATATTCGTATAGTGTCCGATTTCAAATACTGCATAGATCGCATTCGGTTTTCGGTTATCCGAAAAATCACGTATCCGAATGGTGTCCGGTCCCAATTGATTCAGACGTTCTACTGTATCGGCATAGGAAAATGTCGTAACCATCGTAATCCTATGCGCACGCAGCAACCTGCGGGATATAAGATGCTAGAGGGGAACCGCAGTCCTACTCGTTTCCAAGTCAAGGGAGACGACGTTGACTCTCCAGGAACATATCGTACTGGTGAAATTGTTTTACCGAAGCTTTGCGGAAATTTCGGTCTTAGAAGCGTTTGCGAAAAGGTCCACTCAATAGTCAAGGGCTAACAAACATGATTAGGAAATTCGCAGTGGGTAGTGGTTGATGTAGCGACGAAAGTGTGAAGAGGACAGATCGCAAACCATTGGCAACACTAGTATTCTGCCTATTGTAGCATCTGTTGACCAACCTCGTTTGACGGTTCATAAGATTCTTCGAAAGGACTTCCGCTACTACCCCTATAAACTGTCGCTAGGGTAGCAGCTCTTACCAGATGATCTTAACAAGTGACAATTATTTGTGTTGTGGCTTCTTGTGCGAGTTGAGCTCCAGGAGGAATGCCCATGGGACATTTTGGGATTCGGAGAGTTTCATTTTCATCTGGAAGGTGTGGTTAACACGCGCAATTGCCGTATTTAGGTTGGTACAAACCCATTTCAATTCCTCCAAATTCCATTACACTCTTTGCATGTAACGGTTTGGTGCATCTTTACTGCAACATTCATAGTGGGTCCTGTTTTTGATGTGTAACATCTTTCCTCTCGGTTGCTGGATATGTGTGGTTGTGATTTCGTGAAAAGGGACGGAAATGCGTAACAGGAAACCGGGGAAGCGCGCGCTATTTCATTTGACCAATGAGCGCTCGCGGTGGTGTCGATCGACTTTGGCCTGTCCCCCCTTTATAGTTTTTTTACAAACGATGGCCTGTTTTGGGCAGGGGAGGGCTAACACACTAAAGTATCAATCCCTATTATAGTCCTATGGTGTCATTTATTGGATAATATGGGGTTGATATTAGGGGATCGATAATACTACCTGTTTGGTTGGGGAGTACAAGGACTCGACATCACTAGGTGCCCCCCTAGACAGCATTTTGCCAATAGCTCGACACCTGAGCCTCTTAATCTACTCGGACCTAGCTCATTCGATATCTCTGCCTCCATTGTATATTCTCACCGAATTTCTTGCTCATAGGGTTATTCCTTGTATTTTATTTTGAGATATACGATACGATGATGAGATCACTACTATTTTATTTAATTATTTTAACTTTTTAAAATCGCAATAACTCTGAGGTTTTTTTGACGTCGCACTTGAAATATTCACGACCCATCCATGTGACCCATCTGACAAGGCCCTCAGCTAGCTACTACACCATAGTTATCACAAGTCTCCACTCTTCCCCAAATTGAACAAGAATAATTTTTTTTTGATGAAAAATTGCATTACTCCTTGTGTGGAGAAAAATTTTTTTATTAAAGATATAATTATATATTCCATAGAAAATTATTTTCAATCATAGCCGATTAATTTTTTTCAGGATTTAAATTACTATTGCGTATTTACACGATATCATGTCAGATGTTACACATCATATGCGACTACTGTAAGGCTCGTCTTTTTTTTTTCGAAAAGCACAGCACTGCAGGACCTGGGACCGTCACCGATTAACGATACGCTTCATTATTAGAGCAATCCTCTTCAGGCAAGGTGATGTGATACAACCGCAGTGTTTATGCAGGAGGGTGCTCCTTCAAATATCGCCCGTTACGTGAAACAAGTGCTCCGCCGCCATTTCGGTGATGACAGAGTCATCAGCCGGCATTTTTCTCCAGTTTGGCTTCCTAGGTCCCCCGATTTGAATCTTTGCGACTTTTGACTGTGGGGATACCTCTAGTCCATGATCTACCGTGACCCCATCTCATGTCTATCCGACCTTAAAGAAAACATAGAACGCCATGTGCATAACATTCCCCAGTTAATGCTGCTTTCAAATGTCAAACATGCGATTTTACGCATTCAGATAGTAGCAGACAGTGGTGGACAGCATATCGAGCATGTTTTGTAAACTTTTGTAGATTATTTCTATGTTCTCAATAAAGCTATGATACGCCACCTAGGAGTGGTTTCCTAAACTCATTGTTTTTTTCCGCTCAATAAAATTCCTATCATTTTATTCTGCCATTACCCAATTTTCATGCACCCAATTTTCAGTTTTTGCTACAGACTGCTCGCAAATTTCAAGTTTAATTATGGACATCCGGATATTAGTAGAAAAATAGGAATGATATATTCTTGTATACTAATATGAAAATTATTATAAAATTCCCATATATGGATGTATTAGTATAAAAATAAATGGGGTAATAATATTTATCAAAATAAAAAATATTTACAGTTCCATTGGATAAAATATTTTTAGACCAAAAACTGTTGTTATTAATGTAAAAATAAAATATTTTTAGAAAACTCAGATAATTTCTGGTTAATGCTTGAATTAATTTAAGTTTTACATTTTAAACTATCTGAAGTTAGATTAATATGCTTCTGATTTATTATTTTACGAGAGTTGTTATTTTTTCAGGCAAATTTAATAAAAACTTTCCTTTTCTTATTTTCAGCAATAATTCTGGTAATTAGAAACCACTGTTAATTGTGCAAAATTCCCTTCAAAATCATTTAGAAAATTAATATTTAAATACTTAACAATTCGCCGCAGAAATTTTACTACTCCTCTTAATCGTTTATTATTTTATTTCTTTAATGCACTCTTTGAATGAATAAATTATCCAGAGAAAACAATTTCTAAAATAATTATTACCTTCTTGCACGCGACCTCCTTGAAATCCGCGTCCCCAAAAATATTAATCGGAAAAGTTAGAATTATTTGGCAAAGCATGGAAAACGTGATTTGATCACTTATTCTGCCATTACATGGATTTATTTCTGAATTATTTTTAACATTCGCTTATTTCGTAGATGAAGGATGAACGTGCGAAAATATTGCGGTCACGAACATCTTGCAGCCCTAATTAAATGAGACGCCCTGACATCTGATTACTATCCATCCTCTGCGTTATCACCTTTCTGAAATACGAGGGAAAATCAATTCCATATTCTCCTCGAATTCTTTGATTTCTTAAGTTGTTGCCATTTCTTTTTCTGTAATTGGAAAAATCAATAACTGTTTTTATCGCTTGTTCTTAAACAGAAAATAAAACAAACGGTTATGTATCCCTGTTAAGTCTTTAAATGAAATATTTTGTTTCAATCTTTTAAAAGGAAAATAAATTTTACGTTGAGGTAAGATTCCAATATATGGGAAATGGAACATTCGATTGTTTCACCAAACGATATCAAATTTATATGTACAAAGATTTAAGAAAACATTCACTTTCGTTGATAAAGAATTTTCAAATAATTCTCTTATCACAATATTTCTTAAAATTATTGCGTCTCTTGTTTCGTATTTCTTCGATAACTAATATAATTGCCGTTGTTTCATAGAAAATGTGATAGGAATAAATATAAATAGTTACCTATGTAACATTAATTCTGTTCTCAGTATTATGCAAATGATTCCGCTGAATTCACTCAAATATTGTTACGACGACAATGCAATCTATTATAATTGGATTACTGTGATAATTGAAAACATTACGAATATAAATGTGTTCAAAATTGTATGCAGGTATTCGTTTGCCAATACTGCTGGGCATCCATAAGTAAACCGTTTCGTATCTACATTATTTTAAATATCTGTAGAAAATGTTGAAAAAAACACTTCTCATTTAATCACCCTACATTTACAGAGATAGTAAAATACTATTTTAGATCTTGCTTTTGGCAGAGAGAAAAAAAACACCGACAAATTGTGCCAGCTCCTTAATTTGTATTAGAATTCTAACCAATAGGATAAAAATTCGCCGTTGCCGAAAAATGAAAGTGTGGACTAAAATAGGATCTCTTATTTCTTGAGCGCTCTTCTCTTCAATAATCTTCCAACATTGGATAATCTTCCAACCTGACTTAACTGTACGACATCCGGTCGCTAACAATATGTTTGCTTCTATATCAGCTTTCAACCATCATCGCCCCAACTCTGCGACTAACACTTAAATTAAAGTTCTAATTTTTTTACATAAACACAGTCTTCTTTACAGAAAGCGGTTTTCAACTGAAATTACAGTTAAAAAGATTCTTTTACCCAAGAGGATTAGGGGAAATGCGGATAGACTTGTTACAATAGTACCTAATGTACATATTGAAAATATATATTGATTTCGAAAGTATCTTTAAAAATTTGATCCAACTTCCCTAAATTCAAAAAAAGAAAATATTTTTCAAGTAATTTTTTTTTCTAGTAAGTTTTTCGAATATTACAGGTTCTCCTCTAACTCTATTTTAAATTATGCCACTCGTAAACTAAAAATTCTTCTTATAATTCTAATTCTTATTTCTCATAATTAGAATTCTTTTGCTTAAATTTTTTAGCTCTTATAAATATCCTACATTCACTTTAACGAATTTCTAATTTTTCGAAGGCTTTGATCTCATAACCTGTCCGCACAACAACCCTCTCAATGAAGTTGTTTTTCTACTTTACGAGTTTTATATTCTTCTGGAATTCTTGCTTGTAAACTAAATGGAGTGGAAACTATGAAATTTCTTTTGCAAGCCAAAAAAATTTGTGCCACATCGCGAGCAAGTTTCTAAAAATCTTGAAGCATCTGATAGAAATCAATTTTCATGAATGGTCTTGGAGCTGTGTTTTGGGGAGGAATGTCTTAACTTTCTGAACTTTGTTCTCTTTTTTTCTGTTCAGACTTATTTCCATCTGGATTCTAAAATAATTCGATTAGCTTAAGAACTTTCAGTAAAGCAAGCCAAATTTAAATGAAATACATCTCATAGTGCATGGATATTGCTGATATTTTTAATACGTCTCTATCTTCCTCTCGATTTCCACCTCCTCCCGTTTGAGTCTTACCTCCTCAATCATTTGCATTTGTTGCAAACCGGAGGTTGCAGGTGTAGTTTGGGACATGGAAGAAACAGACATTGATATTAAAATAATTGCTTTTTATTTATAACTGAACAATTTATGATTAATTGGTTTAATAATCATGGGAGCAATCCTAATTAGTTTCCTTATCTAAATTCATAAGAGAATCAAATAGATTTTTATCTCTTGATCCGATCGTAGATCACTTGTCGGATCCTTCCAAAGTTGCTGCAATTCTCTTCTTCAAAACTGCTTCTCTTTTATTTCCACTTTTCCGAACGGCAATTCTTGCTTGAACGAAAGCGTAAGGACTAACGATTATCAACAAACTCTAACACACTCATTGCCAGGGTTTAAGTAGCACTTACATTAGCATAAGTTTAAGTTATTTCTACGGATGGTGATTTTAAACTCAAACCAATAGTTAAAGACAAATTTTCTCAAGAAGCGGGGATATCTCACGTCACAGAATGCTCTAATATTGATCTCAATGAAAATAGTGCTAAAAAATATAGTTACAAAGTCAAAATATCCTCAGGCCTTGGGTCCCTAGGCAAAAATAGGCCCCACCTTTGGCTCTCTTAAAAAAATAGTGTATAGCGTTGTCAAATACTCGTACAAATGGTAACCTCTTTCAAATAAATGTGCGAGACACATAATCTCACAAACCAGGCACAAATTGACTCGACTACTGTTCCCTTTCGTCTAAATAAGTAAGGATGGAGTTGGTAGTAGGACTAGGTCAAATCATGTACGATGGACATGCTATAATAATTTAGTCTTTTCTACTGTTGTCAGATGTTATGTAGTTTGAAATTTCCAATTTTTCAGAGATATGCCAAGGAATAACTTTTTACGATTAAAATTATTTGGATTATGCTCTCATTGATTTCGCGTTAAGAACAAGGCGATGCCCCTTACCGAGTCCGAGGCCTTAGGCCCACTCCCAGTTGACCCATGCTCTTAAACATCCCTAGAAATATATGTATCCTGCATACAAACTAGCTCGACATACGACCTATTTTTCCGAATCGGAACTCGGTCGTCTGTCACGGAGACCTGTGGTATCGAACCAAAGGAATAACTGAAAGATGAACGGAAACTTTTGCTAACTAAAAATCAATCTATAAGTTAAAAAATAAAAATAATTACAGAAAATTTTGTAAAGAGTTAATAGCTGTATGTGTTTGTGTATGGAGAGATCTTACATTACTTACTTACTTACTCTTACTTACATTTTAAAGTTTTCAGTCACACTTTTTCAATACGTGTCATCCATGAATAAGAGCTTTTGACCTATGTACCTCTGAAAATAGGAACTGAAAGTTACTAAGGGTCTCGTTCCGTGATGATATAAAGGTGGTAACGTATTTCATGTTCTTTTTAGGTTATGAGGTGGTTATAATTACTTTCTAAACGAAATTATGATTCATCAGAAAACATCCCATTGACTCACTGCTCAATTCCAATATTTCCGATTCCGTAGATAATTAAACTACTTACCGAGGAAACAGTTAGCTCCTAGCATTTATTGTCCGGTTACGTCACTCAATTACGGACAGAAATCTGTCTTGTGTAGCTATTATTACTCTCAATCTACATGTTGTGTATGAACATTCCCAATGGTTTGGTCTTCGAAATAACCCACTGTGCAGCATTTCCGACTTACTTCTATCTGTGATTGTCCATTTTCCAACATTCCAATGATTTTACATTTTTTAAAAAATTCAGTTTGTCTTCTTAAAGTCACAGACAATACTTTTGCAATAGCACGAACCTATTGATTATACAAACACATTCACTTGACTTTATTTGAAATAAAATAAAATTTAGTATGCCTTATGTCAAGCCTTTCGGTTTCATTACTTCTTCAATACATCAACACACTCACACCAAATTATACTTAAATTTCGGACACCACAGCATATATGCAGTATTAAGTCAATTAAAAAACTAGAAAATGTTAATTTTTACACAGATTCTTTCTATTTAATATTTCTATTAATTAACTATTTAACTTTCTATTCTTTCTATTTTTCTTACACAGGTTTTCTTTCTATTTAATATAATGTCCCATTTAAATTAATACTCCACAAGTCTTCAGTATCCCATTCACATTTTGGAATAGGTTTTAATAAAGTTAGAGTCTCTCACTGAACGTCTCTTACGCAGAATCCACCGTCGTCCTTTTCGTACTCTTCCTTTCAGTGCCGCTTTATCCATTGGCCGCTTGAGGCGAAGGGCCCGGATGAGCCGATTTTCTGGTTTCGATCCGCCAGGGCACGAAATGAGTGGCTCTCTCTACAATGGTCCACTGATTTTCAATGAGGTTCAAATCCAATGACAATCCAGTATTCGAAAATTACAACCTTTGACAATAAAGTTCGATGCATAAAGTCTTATAGCTTTAACGTAAATGAAATATTAACGAAAGCTACCTTATTTCCTTCAAAATAGTCACCTCCCATAACTAGGCATCGCTGAGATCTGCGATGCCTAGTTATGCTGCACATGTCCTGGAAACTTAGAGAGAAGTCTTCTTTGGGGAGGGATTTCAAAAGCCTCGTCCCGTTTCGTTGGATGTCAGGAATATCGTCAAATCTCTTTCCTTTCAAAGCGAGTTTGAATCGTGGGAATTGGAAGATCTGGCGAGTATGGTAGATGTTCAATTTGCACCCCTTTTTCAGAAACTGTTTGACGATATTGGCTGTGTGAGGTTAAGTGCCGTGAACAAAAAACCATGAGTTTTATCCCCCTCCCAAATTTCTTTTCATCCCTAAATACTGGGTAACGATTTGTCACACGGATCTACGGTTAATCTACAGTTCCTCATCTATCAAGAACACAGTTAATCGAAGGTCTTTTGCAATTAATTTCCTCACTTTCTCAATGTATTCGTCACTGACGGTGGTCGCCGGTCTTCCGCTACGAGTTTTGCCAGAAATAACTTTCCCGGGCTTCTCGAAAACGGGCGAACCACTGGTACACACACTTCATGGAAAGTGCTTGTTCTTCATGAACACGTACCAGCTTCGCATACGTTTCTTTTGGTGTCTTGCCAAGTTTAAAACAAAACTTTAAATTGAACTTTTGTTCCTTCATTTTCCTGTTCTCAGTTAAGAAACAACGCACTGAACAAACACTTTGTAAAACAAGTCTTACATGGAATACAAACGACGATCAACTGAACAATGGGGGGCAGGTGGTCAACACCTGTCGCTACGCATGTGCAGCGTTTTGTTTCGCCAGTGTTACCAGATCGGGCGTTCTGACCATTCACCGAACTTTATTGTTAGAGGTTGTATTTATTGAGTTGTGACCTTCTCAGAAGTGTAGAATGAGGTGCAACCTCATTAAAAAAAAACTTCGTACCATTCAGCCCCAATTTAACCATAGTTGAAAGAACTTTTCTGTTTAGTTATGACTTTAAAATTTTTTGGAATTGCTCATCCTTTCTTTTACTGGTATAAGGCAATATTTCCAAAAAACACCTTTGAAGGATCCTTGGTGGTTTGATTAATGCAGTGAATATATATATATATATATTAAAAGGCTTTGCTTTGCTCCATGTCCAAATGTGTTTTGTCAGATAACATAATCTTTTTCCTACCATTTTTAGTCCAAATTTTGTGTTCGAGGGTTCATTTAATTCTTTTTTTTTATTTCATGTGGATCGTCAGGAATTGCTTCTTGTATGATCTTGTTCCTTTCGACATTTCATCAGTCTGTATTGCACTGCAGAAGTTACAATATTTATACTAGCTTCTAACAAATTGATACTAATATATACTAAAGCTTTTTAAGCTAAAAATCATTCACAAACGGTAGATTATGGTATTAAGAATGAAAGGAATTATTTTTATATATGGAAACTAATTCATGTAAATGTGTTATTACAAATATCAAGGAAAACGAAGAAATAAAAAAATTACCTTTTTTTCTATCATTAACGTCAAGTTTGAAGGTGATAATGAACATTAGAAATTAATTAAACTGGTATTCTTAGTAATATTAAAAAATGTATCTCATTTTTTTCGCGAATCCTTTTCAAACAAAAAGAAATTATATGGCAGTAAAAAAAGAAGCTATGACGTTTCAGTTTTCTTATAAAAACAAAATATATATATATACTTTTTTTTTATAAAACTCTATTTATATTCATGATTTTATAAATAAAAAAGCGATTAAATATCAGAAATTTTAATTCCATCGTCATTATCTTGGCGTGCCATAAGGTGTCGATCGTTGGTGTAGGTGATAGTTCCTAGAAAAAAATAATAATTTCCATTCGGAAAGGTCTAGGAAAAGGAGAAGTTTTTAAAAAGTATGGCAAAAGGGTACTGGAAAAAAAACACCTACTGAAAAAAATCTTTAAAAACAAGATTAAAAATATGTTGCGTCATTATCAAGCTCACTTTTTGAGATCTTAAAAAAGAAAAAGAAAAACTTTTACCCTTTCCAATACTGAGATTACTTTAAAAACTCGGAACACACCTAAAAAATGATTCTTCTTAAGTCTTACTGTTGATGGTAAAATAATTAATGCATTGTGGCGAGTCTGTTAATAGATTTAAGGCAACGGGTAACCCCTTTTCGCTTTTCTTTATGAAAGGAGAGTCTTGTTGTAGTTCTCTAATGCCGTCACGTGGGGTAACAGTGAAGATTAATGGTACTTAATGAGAATCCGTTGTGTTGCCAGGTAAACAATTTTGCGCTGGTCGCCTATTATTTTAATAGTTAAGATAAAATAATAATTGGTTAGAGATGTATAATCATATGGTTTAGAGAAAATACAAATAAAATAAAAGCAAAATATTTCTTGAATAAAACCCCCAAAACATTTAAACTCTTTTTGTTTATATTTTTTTCTGCAGATTTAGCTTTATTCGGAAAAACTGTAGAATTTTCGTTTTTTTAATTGCAATGGCAATAGAAAATGTATTATAGAATTTTTTTTTAAAGTTCTTATCTGCTTTTTTCAAACTTTTAGTTAAAAACTGTTTTTTCATAATAAATTCGCCAATGATTTTTATTTTTGAAAGAGAGGCACACATGTGTTGCCACTCACATAATCAATTAAAGCAAATGTTTCCCAAAACTCTCGATCCCTGTACAAATAAACCTGTTTCGCAAAAATATTGTTTTTCCAAGATATTTCACATACAAAAAAAAATTCATTTTTATTCTTTTAAATCTAAAGCTCTCTTTAGTTTCTTCCCTATTAAAATTTGTAAATATTTACCAGGGTGGATATAATACAAACGGAACATTTGAAAGATCTTTTTTGAAATGTTTCTTAATAGAATTACACCAATGTTATTTTTATATAAAAATTCCTTTTCCAGCTGCATGATTTTTTTCAGCATTTTTGTAAATGTACGAATAAGAAGAAAATAAAAAGAAGTTGGACAAAAACAATGCAAATTGTGTACATGTTTTGGTACTTCATAAGAAGGAAATAATTTTTCTCGTTCTCATTCGACCGATATTATGCACTGCTTCTTTGAGAGTCCGGTGATATAATAGATCGAAGGTGCTAGGTGCGGTCAATAGGGAGGATGCATTAATGTTGTCTAATAAAGTTTCTTTGATTTTTCTTGTACTACAGCACACCGTGAGAGTTTTGCATTAACCTGAAGAAATGGAGCATTGCGAATCGCAGTGGAGCGTCTGGGGACAGACTTCCTCCGAAAACGTACAGTAGCATACTGTATTAATTGACTATCAATCATGAAAAATTCAACATATTCAATTTCCTATGCATCCCCATAAAACAGAAATAAGAACTTTTCGAGCAGATACCGATTCCCTATGCTTCCATCTAACATCGCGTACAATCTGTAATAACACATCACTTCCAGGTTTAACTAATAAAACAACAAATGTAGGCAAAATTGAACTTTATTTATCACGATACTCCTCTTCAAGAATGATACATTTAGCCCAGCGTTCATCAAGTTTTTTAATATCTTTTTCGTAGAACGATTTGTCTCTGCTCTCAAAAAAGGTTTCACTTTGGCAACCACTTCTTCATTTGGGCTAAACCTCTTTCCCTGGAACATTATTTTAAGGTCTGCAAAAAGCCAATAATATCTGAAGGATAGATCTGAACTGTACGGTGGGTGGAAAAGTAATTCTAATTGCATTGTTTTGCTTGAAGAGTATTTTTTCTCTATCACAAAGCAATGTTAACACATGAAATTCTTTTTCATTCATAGTTTCTACATTTTATCTCGAAATTTTGACATGTGCTGTTTGAAAGTTAGTACTACTAGGTTACACTAAAGAAAGTTAGATGGTAGTGCCATCTATATGTTAGGTCCGGGACTTATTGAGGGATGTATTATAGGTAAAGGATTAATAAGGATATTCCACTGTGTGGTATATTTAACTGCAACCAGTTAGAGACTGTTAACTGTGACTGTGTGGAGGATTGTATATAAATACCGCGCAACTATGAGAAATGTATCTGTAAATATTAATGGTTGTACTGTCCAGTAAGATAGTTATTAAACTAATTTAAGAAGTAAATGTGCATCTATTATAGTTGAAACCCACATAAACACAACAGCTGGCGACGAAGATGTTAGAAATATTTTTGTTTAATTCCGCGTGCTTTGAAGAATCTTTTTTTGTGAAGAAGAATTCTCTTGTGAGAAGCAAAACTCGGAATTCGTAAGTTCTCACCTAGAGATGAAGTAAGAAGAAAAAATCATTTTCTTTTGGATAAGGCATTGCCTGAAGACGGCTCAAGGTAAAAAAAAAAATTTCTTTTCTCTTTAATCGGGAGGAACCATGGAACAGCAAATTGCAGAATTGCTCAGGCAGAATCAAGAACTGATTCGAGCGCTGCAAATTAGAGACCATTCTTCTAGTCATAAAGTAACTGTACAATTTGAAAAATTTGATGAAGAAAATGAAAATTTCGATAGTTTCATTGAAGGATTCGAAACTTACTTAGATGTACAGAATGTACCAATAGCCAATCGAACTAAGGTTTTTGTTTCGTCTCTTAGCGCAAAATTGTACCAGTAACTGAAAAATTTGCTGGTGCCTGACATTCCTTCCGACCAAACGTTAGATAAGTTAAAAGATGCACTTAAAAAACATTTGACCCCCCAAACCTTTGATTATACCTTCTCGTCACAAATTTTTAAACCGAAAACAGAATGAAGGGGAAGGTATTAGTACATACATTGCCGAGCTTAGAGCCCTAGCAATGAATTGTGATTATGATAAAGATATGTTGAATATTATGTTACGCGACGTGTTTGTAAGCGGGTTGCGGGATAAAATGATTTTAGATCGATTATTTGAGGAAGATAATATTAATCTCGAGAAAACGCTAAATATAGCACTGGCTATGGAAAAAAGCTTTTAAAGGGGCAAATTATATTATGGGCCGAGGAATAAATTCAATGCAAACTTATAAAAAACACATGGATAAAAAATCCAAATTTTACAAAAAACCAAAAGAAAACATTATTTTGTTCCCAATGCATAGGTACCAACCAAACAAAAGAGAATTGTAGGTTTATTTCAAGTAAATGTAATTTCTGTGGGAAAATTGGACCTCTTAGATGCAAAGCAGGCATGCTTCGCATTTAAAAAGGCAAATGCGATACCGGTTAAACAAAAACAGGTAACCCTATTAGATGAAGTTGGGGATAAAAATAGAATTCCACAATACGAATTTAATTTGGAAAAATAAGTTTTTCCAAAATGAAATAAATTTTCTTAGGCATAGAATCGATTCAAAAGGGTTACATAAAACTAACGACAAAATCTCAGCCGTTGTTAATGCTCCTGTACCCAAGAATGTTCATGAAGTAAAAAGTTTCTTAGGATTAGTTAATTTTTACGGGAAATTTTGTGAAAATTTAGCTACTATTACTAATCCTCTTAATAATTTGACAAAGAAAAATGTTAGATTTTTATGGTCGAAGGATTGCCAGGTTGCCTTTGAGCAAATAAAGAAGGAAATTTGTTCACCTAAAGTTTTGGTGCATTATGATCCTAGCCTATCCTTAACTTTAGCTAGTGATGCATCTCCAGTTGTGTGTGGTATTGGTTGTGTTCTGTCACACGTATATCCAGATGGCTCTGAACGTCCGATCGCGTTCGCATCAAGAACTTTATCTGGGTCCGAGAAAAAATACTCCCAAATTGATAAAGAAGCTCTTTCAATAGTTTGGGCAGTAAAAAAGTTTTATCTATATTTGAAACGTAGAAGATTCACTTTGATAACGGATCACAAACCTTTGGTAGCTATTTTTGGTTCAAAAAGAGGTTTACCAGTGTTGGCAGCTACCAGGCTTTTACATTATGTGCTAATTTTGCAGTCATTTGAGTTTGATATAATATTCCGTAAGACGATTGAACACGGAAATGCAGACTTTCTTTCTCGGTTACCTAAAACATCGGAAGAGCTTGAGGTTAAAAATGACATCACAATATTTCAGATGTCCCAGGTTGAATCATTACCTGTTTCTTCTAAGGAGTTACGACAGGAGACGGGTAAAGATATAGAGCTGGGTCTACTCTTAAAAGCCTTAAGGGAAGGTAAAGATTTGCAAGGGAGGGAAGCCCAGTATACCATTGAGGATGGTTGTATTATGTACGGACAAAGGGTCTGTATATTCCAAGGAAATTTCAGAAGAATGTTCTGGAAGAATTGCATGCTGGACACTTAGGAATAGTAAAAATGAAGGCTAGATCGTTTGTATATGGGAAAAAGATAGATAAAGATATTGAAGAAGCCGCAAAAACCGTGCCGATTGTGCTAGATATAAGGCTGATCCCACAAAAGCTAAAGTTCATTACTGGGAATATCCCAGTATGCCCTGGGAACGTATTAATATAGATTTTGCTGGACTAATTTTTGAACACAACCAAGAAAACCATCGAATGTCTTCGAGATAGTTTTGCAAGATTCGGATTACCTAGGGTACTTGTCAGCGATAATGGATCTCAGTTTACATCCTATAAATTTCAGCGATTTATGCAAAGAAATGGAGTTAAGCACAAAACTAGTGCACCTTTCAAACCTTCTAGTAATGGACAAGCAGAACGCTATGTTGCTACTTTAAAGCAGTCATTAAGAGCTATGCATAAATATATACGAAGGTACCATACAACAGAAATTAAGTACATTTTTAATGCAATACCGAAAATCTCCTAATGTAACTACAACACATAGTCCAGCCATGTTATTCCTAAAAAGAGACATTAGAACCAGGATAGATTTACTTTTACCTGAATTGAAAACAAAAATTCAGGATAAATTACGAAGAGATAATTTCGAATTCAGAGATAGGAAATTTGATGTTGGAGATCGAGTGGCTGTGAGAGTTTACAGAGCAGCTAATACTAGATGGAAGTTTGGTACCATTGTAAACCAGGATGGCGTGCTCCACTACATCATTGATGTTCAAGGAACCTTGGTGAGACGACATGTTGATCAGATCCGTCCAATGGGTGATCAAGTGCAAGAAAACATCAACCCAATTTTTCACCAGAGATTTCCATCAGCAGAGGTTCGAGAAACCAACTTTAATATTCAGCTTGCAGAAACGGCGGAAGATATTTCTAAGGATCCGAACAAGGAATTGGGTTCATCTTCCGTACAAGGAGTGTCATCAACTGATGTTTCGGTTCCAGATCTATCACAGTCTTCAGCTAAAGAGACTGACTCCGAGACGAGGAGTCCACCAGTTCCAGACAGGCCATTTCCTAAGCGTTCCGGGAGAATCAGGCGACCTCCGGAGAGACTTGTTCTTTAAGGAGGGAGGAGATGTGGTATATTTAACTGCAACCAGTTAGAGACTGTTAACTATGACTGTGTGGAGGATTGTATATAAATACCGAGGAACTATGAGAAATGTATCTGTAAATATTAACGGTTGTACTGTCCAGTAAGATAGTTGTTAAACTAATTTAAGAAGTAAATGTGCATCTATTATAGTTGAAACCCACATAAACACACCACTCTGTTTCACAGGAGTTATCATCTAAAGTTATTTAGTTATGTATACGCTCTGGTAAATATATTTTAGATATTTTAGTATAGTTAATGAGATAACTAAAAGTGTGTTAAATGTGTGGTAACGTACGGTTACCCCTTACATCCGAACCCTCTTGTCTACCTGTAAACCAGGCTAGATTCGTAGGAGGAACTAAATAATCCACAGACATTATTTCCAATCTCATTTGATTTATTAATTCTTATTAACAATTATGAAACAGACAACACAACTCTAATTAAGGTGTATTAATTATGGTAGAGTGCCGAGGTGAGATTCGATAACTCGAGGATATTACTACGTACCCTCAACTGAATCTAAGATAGCTTAAATACGCTCAATTATAACTACGTCGCACACGAATAACTAGCTTCTACTTTATCAAATGTACAGTACCTGAACCCTTAACGTATCTGATCCTACACCGGAAACTTGCAGGCACTCTTTTCGGCTCTATCAAATGACGACGGCTCCACTCTCTGTAATCTTTTACTAATTCTCAAACTTATGACACTCCTATTTGCACACCTCCGGCGTGTCAACAACTTGCTCTCTTCTGCTTCACTTCTTTCCTTTTTTCCAACTCGCGAAAACCGAATTTATGTAATATACCTCATTTACATAAATCACGTTCGCTTTCTCAACGAAAGTTCGCTGAATTAAATATTTTGTTTAAAGAGATGATGGATATTAGTAGAACCGCGTATAGATCTGCCACAAATGTAATGTTTTTGATTTGTAAACAAATATGATAAGTACACAATATCTGCAGATTTTGTAAAGTGGTGATGCAATACTATAGTAAATTATACAAAAAAAATTTAATTTATTTATTTCTAAATGTTTAAATATAGGTTTTTTAATTTTTTTTTTAAAAAAAAAGCAGAAATCTTATTTTGAATTAATCGATTGAAAAATATATCATTATAGATTTAATCATTTTATCAGTCAGTTTAATTTGAACTTGCCCAAATAAACGTCAGAAAGTATTGTTTTAAAGTAAATTTTATTGATCTCTTTGCATGCATTTCAAATAATTTAGATTTCATTTAACATTCCTTTGTAAATTTCTTAATGGCAAGAAACCGAAGAATATGTCATACAATGGTTAAATAATACACACAATATCAATTTTTATTTTTCGAAGATAATCGACTTATGTTGCACATTACAATGCTTTTATGTCGGTTCAGGTGGCTTGCAGGTAGCGTACCTGCCTCGTCAGCCTAAGGTTGCGAGTTCGACCCCGGCTGGAGTCGATAGATTTTCTGGATGTGAGAATCGTAGGCATGTATGTCACATGATTACGTAGCATGTGAAAGATCCCTTTATAAATTTCAATATTTAGCATCCGACGAGAGCTTGAATTAAAAATTAATTCAAGCGTCCAAATTTGGTAGCGAGGCTACCACTAGATGGTGCTAACATGAAATGGCTGTCACATTTGGGGACTTGCCGTGTCTACAAAGGCTAAGATGCAGCCCCATTGGAGAAAAAAATTATTTTATCAATTAGAATTAGTTTTGCATCATAATTTTCGATGATAATTACTATTACCTAGTTATATTTTTCTTTATTTTTTCAAATCATTTTATGATTCTTTAATGAGTATTTTATCCTATATTTTAAATATCTTATTTCTCTGGTGAAAAATTCATTTTTAAAAGTGATGGAAGTCTAATAAACTGTTCTACCCTACAATTCAAAAAGAACTTTTCCCCCCAGAATTTTGACCATCAAAAAATAAAATTTCCTCAGACCATGAAGTGTTGTAAAATATTACTTCCATGTATCAAAAGAAAACTGATGGATTTTGCAATTTTTTCATGAACCAGAAATGAGATTTTCAGTAGACAAAAAATTAATATAAAAATGTCATATTACTCTATTTTGCTTGGTAAATGTCTATACTAATATTATTGGTATTTTTGAATATGCAAAACATTTTAAAATTAAAAGAAATCTTATTTTATGCATGTACTTTTAAATAAAATGTATTTTGTCTACCTATGTGCGTTAGTGTTGTTGACAAATATGTGCTTTTTAAGAGAAAGTTTCTGCAAAGATCAAAAGTTGGCAACAACAAAGCGAGTGAGCTGGAAACACGTGACTGCTTTTATTGTGTGACTACGACGTCATGTGAGTTTTTAAACTGATTAGCTAGAAACACGTGGTTATCATTGTCATGTGACTATGACATCACATGAATTGAGTGAATTGACGTCACATGAAAAACTCCGTTTTGTATCTGTAAAAGAATTCTTCCATATGAAGTAGATACGAAGGGGACTAATATATCCATGTACTCTGCGCGAAGTGATACGGAAATTTGAGAGAACTGGGAACTCTTGGCATTCTTTCAGATAGGGGACGAAAGAAAATCTGGTCTTCTAGCATCGGAAAATCTGGTCTTCTAGCATCGGTCGCTGAAGGCAGCAGTCAATTCCCGCTGGGTAGTGTGAATGTGGTAGTTATTTCTTATATATTGGATATGCCGTATCCCATCATTCGAAAAACAATACGTTGGTTTTTTTGCATTTTTATCCCTTCAAAATAAAGCATGTGCACCTATTGCAGAACGGAAGTTCAGTGGTTAGTTAAACTTTTTTAATTCACACAGTGAATGGCTGCCAAATATTCTGAGGATTGGCGATGTCCACTTTCGCCTTAATGGGTAAAAATCTACAATTGTCGAATTTTTGTAGCGGAAAATCCTCACACTATCCAAGAACACAACCCTTGTATTCTGAAAATTGACAATTTGATATGGTTTTAAGGCTACTTTTTGATGATTGGACCGTCAAAGAGATTACTGCGAAGTGATTCAAAATTGCTTCAGTACCGAGGTATTTTGCTATCCCTCAATTTCCGCTTCAGAACATCACTTTCATGCAGCATGGCGCACCTCCTTGCTTTGCAATTTATAAGCAGATGTACGGGCTGTCATTTTTCTTACAGCATTGCCTCCTCGTTCAGATATCACTCGCTGTGATTTTCGATAGATAGGTTCCTTAAAGGACAGTATTACAATAATACATCTGTATCTGACGGAGTCCATTCGGTGCCATGTTCTTGATATTCCGGCAGACACACTCCAGTCATTTGTGAAAAATATAGTTCTGCGATTATGAATGAAAATGAAGGGGGACATATTGAACAGTTACAATGCTAACTTATTCCTATTTTTTGCATTTATAAAGTATATTAAATGTTTTATGTGTATTACAGTGCTATATACGATCTAAATTTGTACTCGTTTTTTTTAAAGCGCGTCCCACACTTGAATTATCTGTAGTTCAAGTTTTATCTTCTTCGAACCAGTGGCCTTCTCCTGCAATGAGGAATATATTTCTTGTTAACCTTGTACGTTATTGGATCATCATAATGTGTATGTAGGGAAATTTATATATTTTAGTGTATCGTAACGTAAAGAAAATGATAACCTGTACTCCATATCGATGTTAATTCAAAGTATAAGGATTCTTTCTCTTTCTCTAAATATATATATATTTAAGATAGTAGTGGTTTCTCATACGTTTTTAATTAACCTGTGGGGCAATCTATATCGTTAATTGCTTGATTTGAGAAGCTCTCTTTGCATTGAAACCATGATATGCAGATTAAGATTGTTATTTGAAGAGAACTGAAGTAAGGAAGCAGATAATAATAAATTAATTGTAAGGAAAATAAGACGTCGTTTTGATCAGACTTAGCAGGGAAACCTATGTAATTTTTGATAGAATGAAGTGAAACCGGTGTCTCTAGAGGCTAGCTGTTCCTCAAAGCCGGATTTTAAGAGTTAAAGTAATCTTTATTACTTTTAGTTAGGATTCGAGGTTTATTTCACCTTCATTGAATATTTTATTGGAATGCTGGGATTTGATTAAGTGAAAAGTTGTTGAATTTTACAACGTCTCTCAACTAACACTGGAAAGTCCGTCTGGGTCGATTGGACACCGGAGTCTCTTCTCTTTTCCGCATCTTTGTAGAAAATTTGAAAATTTTTCGTAAATTTTAAACATTTTCCCTGATGATTACACAGAAAATTTTTTGCAATTCTAGGTTAAATTGGAGTGATCTTCCAACTAAATATACCGTTTGCTGGTGTCATTTCGACACCAAGACATTTAACATTATAAATAGCTGTCATTCAGCTAAAGATAGTTCACTAAGTAGATAACGTTAGTAAAATAAACTTCCGGAAATAATATCAAACATTTATTTGACCTTGAATGCACTGTTATTGAGTTTACAACGGAAATGAGTCAGTTATACTGAAATCGTTCTGTCTAAGTGTTTCGTTACATAGAATTAACTTATCTGCTCATAAAAAAAAAATTTCATTCGATTTTCGAACCTTGTGCATTGCAGATATCCAGAAACGATTACTCGTAGAAAAGGTCTTTACCCTTGCTAATTTGTTGCGGGAGCTTTATGAGAAGGAATCGAATAGTAGTTAGCTGTCTTGCTCTAATTTAGGTTCCGATGAAGACACAAGATTGAGTGAAAGTGACTGCGAAGAATCTGAAGAAAATGCACATGTAATTGATAATATTCCCGTAAATTCTGATATATATGTCGCTAGGGATGGCACAGAATGGATACCGCAGGAAACGTTCCTGGCAGGTTTGCAACTCAAAATTTCTTGCGACAAAGCATTGGTCCAACAAGCTTCGCGAAACATGTGAACGTTTGTTTTTTATGATATGAAGGATCATAATGTTGGATAATTACGTGAAATAATTCTTAAAGTGTCTTAAAACTAAACCCTACTGGACAGTAATCCTGGAATTATATATTTTATATCGCGGTGTCGAAACGACACCGATTGACGTTTAAAAGTAATCGAAATCCCGAACGTTCTAGGGTTAATTAGCCTCAACTAGCTTCAGTTCGTTTCAACACACATTTCAGAACGAAGATAAAACATCAAAAAATTGCTTTTGGACGAAATTATCTTTTTCAAGTTCTGCATCTTCTTAGAACAAGTGTCAATAATGGAACCTTTCTCGGTATGAAAAAAAGTTTTTTCGCCTTTATGATACTAGGCATACGTAGTAACATTGAAAATAATTCGTGCAATATTTTATGCTCAAAAGAATTCTAATGTATCCAGTGTGCGTGCGTGTGGCATGATTTCCCTTTAATTACACACGCAACCCCTGCAATTTGATCTAACTGGAAGTTGTATCCTTTTAGAATGGAATAAATCATGCTATTTCAAAGCCGGCTGCTTTATTTTATTAGCTTATCTTGAATTTAAAGCCAGGGAACCGAATTAAAGAAAGAGCAATTCGTTAGTCCTACATAAATAAATAAAAAGTCACTACCCTTTAAAAGTCTTTGACGTTGCGGAACTCCGGTATTTTCTAAACCAACTTCAATAAAACCGGGAATTTTATTTTTAACAGGATGAGTAAGAAATTCTCATTAAAACAATTTAATGCTATAAACTCCTGCTCTACTCAATTTATTCAATTTTGAAAATATACCGGAATATCTTATTAAATTTGCACAAAGTCGTTTCCTTATTCGTTATTCCTCGATTTATTTTCTAAGTTTATTTATCCGTGATAAAGGTTCCTGTGTTACTAAAAAGATTTATGCATGTGAAATATCAAATTTTATTTCCATACAAAAAAAATTATAATTTGTAGATTTGCATTTGGAAAACGTTATTATGTTCTAACTTCCTCACAAATGTATTTGCTCGTATACTTATGTGGAGAGATACAATTTAAATGCGTAATTTTCAATGTATTGTTCATCATAAAGAATATAAACCATTAAAGCTTTGTGATTACCATCATTAATCTTGCGGATAGTGATTTTCAGGCCCAGTGACAATTTCCAAGTCTTAATTTCGCTGATTCGTGTGGAGCAGCTGCACACTAATGGGCTTAATTTATGACGGTCACGTGATAGATATAATCACGGGCTCTGTATAGAATTCAAAGCTGCCACGAGTCTTATACACTCAAGAGCAAAACATTATGACCACCACTACATTTTGCAAGGAAATCACCTGGATGACGTGGAAGGCACGTGATCAGGTGGAAGTGGAATTTAACTGTTGCTGGAGAGTCTGAAGAAACATTCTTTTTCACACACACACACTTACTTCTGGGTGTGATGAGAAAGGCTGCGGATCTAAGCGACTTTGATAGAGGGCAGACTGTAATGACTCGAAGGCTCGGAACAAGTTTTTCCGAAACTGCACGACTCGTGGGTTGTTTGCGATCTACAGTTGTTAGTACTTAAGCAAAGTGAATGAATGACGATTAAACCAGCAGTAGACGACATGGTGTTGGACGTCCACATGCTATCAAAGAAAAAGGTTGTCGGAGACTGTCTCGCATGGTGAAACAAAACCGGAGCCAGAAAGTGGCTCAACCGTCAGCCCAATACAATACAAGGCCAAGTAGAATAGTATAGGAGCACACTGTTCAGTGGACACTGTTAAATATGGATTTACGTAGCAAACGTCCCACTCGTGTGCCTTTGCTGACCAAGCGTCATCGCCAAATGCGCCTGTGCTGGGTCCGGGGACATCGCGACTGGTCCATGGATCAATTGGAGAGAGTTGCCTGGTCAGATGAATCATGGTTTGTCATTCATCACGCCGATGGTCGTGTCAGGATACGCCGTCTTCCAGGCGAACAGTTGCTCCCTCAATGTACAGTAGGTCATACACAGGCCGGAGGTGGCGGTATTATGCTTTGGAGGACGTTCTCTTGGGTGTCTCTGGTACCCGTGGTTATGGTAGAGCAGACCATGAATGCTACAGGGTATCTGAACATCATTGCGGACCAGTTGCACCCTTACATGACCTCTGTTTTTCCAGCAGGAAATGGAATGTTCCAACAGGACAACTCCCCGTGTTATAAGGCTAAAATTGTGTTGGAGTGGTTCCAGGAACATGATGCTGAATTCCAGTTAATGTCCTGGTTACCTAACTCACCGGATCTCAACCCGATAGAACACATTTGGGATGTCATGGGACGGCAGCTCAGAGTTCAAAGACCCCCAATTCACAATATCTCGGATTTGCGTGGCCGTTGCTTAAACATCTGGTGCAATTTGTCTCCAGCCATCTACCAAGAACTTGTGGCATCCATGCCAAAGCGGGGTGAAGCTGTGTTGCGCGCCAAAGGTGGGCCACCTCGTTATTGACAGGTGGTCATAATGTTTTGGCTCTTTAGTATACTTTTTCTGCTTGTACAATTTAGATAATATTTTAAATTTGATAAAAAGATTCCAAATATTAAAATTCTTCGAAAAGTTTTTCAAATGTTTTTAAAAAAAAGATATTTTATATTATATGTGTACTTTTAGATAAGAGCATTTTGTTTACCTATGTATATTATTATTGTAAACAAATATGTGCATTTTAAAGCAAAGTTTCTGTAAGAAGCAAAAGTTGGCAATAGTAAGTGCATAAACTAGTTGACATTTCATTTATCAAGTGACTGGTACTAATTCCCATTATTTGATTAAATGGAAACGCGTCATTGCAGTTATCATGTGACTATGACGTCACAGGAATTTAGTCCATTGAAACTACACCTCCAAGTTCTCCTGTGAGCGTAGGCTGTAAACTAGGAGAATAGAGTTCAGTTTTAGTGTTTTCGACACATGGCCAAGCTTCAGAATTACAAGTTTCACTTCTAATAGACCTCTTGTTGCTTTTAAGAGGAAGTTAATTAACAATCTATCAATCAATTAGAATTAAAAACACTGTCATTTCTTCCTTCCTCAGTGGCTCTACAGCCCAGGGCGGGCCTTGGCCTTCTCAAGAAGCCTTTCCCAAGCCCCCTTCTTCCTGCTAGTGTTCTCCAATTTTTAGTTCTCAAATCCAGGAGACCTTTTTCTAGGACACCAATCCATCTAAGTTTTGGCCTACCTTCTCTCTGAGTGCCAATTGGACTTTGAAGACAACGGGACCCGCCCCTTTAAGTCGTTGTATTTTGATGAAGTTAACGATGTCAGATTCTTTAAATGAACGACAGAGCTTGAAATTTGATCTTCTTCTCTACATTCCATTTACCTGAAAAATAAAATCTTCCTTTCATAAAAACTTGTCACGTTCTCATGTGTTCGAGACTTGTACAAGTTTCACATGTATAAGCTAATTAATACTGATCTTAAAAGACTTTTATACAATAGAACCTTTGCTTTTCTTTGGATTCGGTTCGATTTCATATACACTGCTGGCCCACCGTAAATGCAACACCAAGAAAGACAAAAGATAGCACGACCAAATTTATTTTGTAGATAATATGTTGACCAAGTATCAAATGATTAAATTTATAGACTTATGTGAAGTGTGGTTCCTGCCAGAATCAGTAGCCAGAGTAGCCGCCATTGTTGGAGATCACCGCTGCCACACGCCTCGGCATTGATTCAAAGAGACTTTGGATGTGTTCTTGGGGTACAGCAGACCAAGCAGCTTCTTCACGTTGCCAAAGTTGATCTGGTGTGGCATCTGGGGTTAAAAACTGGGTCAATCGTTGAGCAACCATGCACCACATGTTTTCTATCGGCGAAAGACCCGGAGAGCGAGCCGGTTAGATAAGCAATTCAATCTGGGGATTGACGAAGAACTTTTGGGCAATGCGTGCCACGTGTGGTAGTGTATTATCCTGTTGAAATATGGCTATGGCCAAGCCCTGAAGGTAAGGAAGGATAACTGGCTCCAACACCTCGGAGATGTAGCGCTGGCTTTTTAAAGTACCAGCCATGCGTAATAGAAGAGTGCGAGAGTGATATCCAATACCGCACCATACCATAATACCCGGTGCAGGACCAGTGTGGCGGTGCATAACGCAGCTGTTCAGCATCCTCTCACCACGGTGTCTCCAGACTCGAATCCGACCATGGTGGTGTTGCAGACAGATGCGTGACTCGTCAGTAAAGACAACTTCATTCCATTCTGCCGCCCACGTCCTTCTTTCATCGCACCATTGGCGGCGGAGACGTCTGTGGTTCTGCGTCAAGGGTAGACCAAACAATGGACATCTTGTAGACAGACCACTCTGCTGTAAATGGCGTCGAATGGTACGCCCAGACACTGAATGATGCGTTACAGACTCAATGTGCTATGCTATGGTTCGTAATGTGACTGAGCGATCCGTCACTGCCATGCGCACAATTGGCCTGTCCTCACTTGAAGTGGTGCACTGAGGTGGATGCGATCGACCACGTCCGTCCGTCGTACCCTACTGCATCCAACGGTCACATATCCACATTACAGTTGTTTGGTTTCATCCAACACGACTACCAATTTCCCTGAAAGATAATCCACAATCTCGGTAGGCCACTATCCTTCCTCTGTCGAACTCGGATACTTGATCAAAAGCTGATCGCTGTTTTCTACGAGACATAACTGGTCGTTTTTTGAAAAAACCACAAGAAAAACACAATTGCCGAACTTGAAATTTTCGAAATCTCCTAGTCTTAAATAGCGCTCTGAGGTGGCACCACAGGCGTGCGTGATGTGTGTCTTCGCTGAAATTCTAATCATTTGCATATCTCCCCTCCGCTAATTCATGTTGTAAATTTCATGTTATTTGTGTGCTTCCTATAGGGTTTTGCCTTTACGGTGGCCAGCAGTGTATATTCGTATAACGATAAGACGTCTATTAGCCATAGAAATTCTCTTTTGTATTTCAGTAGTACAATCATTCCTATTATTAATTTACGATCCTAAATAAGTGAAACCCTCTGTCTCACAACAACTTCTAAATTATACTCTTCAATTTTAAAGTGGGAATTGTTAAAACATGACTTAGTGCCAGGCATTTATTTGGTTTTATACTTATTGAAAACACCGTAATTAGTAGCTCTAACATGTGACCACGATAGTAGAATAGTCATGGTTTCAAATTCTTAACCGAAATTTTTACAGTCAAATCGTAAGATCGAATCCTGATGCCATTACAAAACTGTAGTGTAACATGGCTGAAATGCTTTCAATCACAAAAGTGAGGTATACTAGCTTACAGAGTGGGGTATCGTACTTTTTACTTGACCGTGAAGCGCGTTTACATTCCTTCTACCCTGTGACCCATCTAAAGGTGTGGAAGGAACTAAAGGATCATACGACATGATGAATTCCAATCATTTTATTTATCTCTATAATCAACTCAGACACAAATAACACTCTAAATAAGGTAATTCAAATCAGTAATAGAGCAAGAGGGAGACGAGATTCGCATTGGGGAGAATATTGTATTCAATCATGCAGCTCTACCTTTAATATTACTTTACATAGAGCTTACGTATTTAATGACCGCACTATTAGTTTAACATTCTAAACATCGACTTAATTTAAGATCACAGTACCTGAACTTATGCAGTCTTCTATTTCATTCAAGTTGACATTAACACTTCTGTTTAGCTATTCGTATCACTTTCTTGTTATCTAAACTCCTGGCTTCCCTACTTTTTGTTAACGTATACGTTCACTGCCCTTTCGCTAAATATTCAATATTCACTTCACTTCTCATCTATTCACAAATCACTAACTCTCAAACACGTGAAGAAGGAAATATATATTAAACTTAATTTGCATATCACGTTTTCTTCTTTTAGGAGGAGATTGATTAAAATTACTGCCCCAAAAGTATTCCCAAAAGGAGTTAGTTGAAGACCGCGTATAGTTCCGTCACAACCATGATTTGAAATTACGATTTCTGTTGCCAATAGCTCACATCTGGCCTCAGAATAGGGCGTTAACATACACTTAGTAATTCTATTGTTACTGTAAAACTGCGTTAATAAAAACAACCAATCAAAAATAGAAAAATAATCACATTTACGAATAAAGCGACTGCCAACAGAAAGATAATTTCACTAGTCGTTGAAAATCTGACAAACAGAATTATTAAACACTGCATTTCGCAGGTTAATCGCAACCAAAACGAATACTAATTACATTTATGGTTCTTTAAATATTCTCATAGATTACACTAATTAAATAAAATGTTTCAATGACTTCAAATATCCCTTCAACCAGCTAGTCTGACTAGTGTACCTGAATAGATGCAGAAATCGACGAGATCCATCTGAGCATTCTTTCTTTCTATCAACTCTCGAGGGCCATGCATTTTTAATCTTATAAAAGAAATGTCTCATTATCTAGCGAACTCGAATAATTACCGATCACTAACGAGGAAAAGGAGTTTGTTCACAGCAAATACCAAAAGGCTTTGAAATTAGAACTGTACCATTGTATGTTGGTACATAATCTGAGGTTCTTTTTAATATATAAATGGCCAAATGAATGGTAAAATCTCAGATTCCTCTGAATTATAATTTCAAAATGTAAAGAAAAAAATATATTCTAAAACGATTTTTGAAGAATCTTTTGTTCAGTCTGACGGGCTATTTCAAATAAAACAGAACTGTTTGCTCAATAGAAAATGAGTTCTCGTTAATGACGTACAATTTAATCAGCTACAAATAAACATTAAAGAAGGAATTTGAGCAATATTTTAAATTGAATTGGTTTAATTGCATCTTTTACAGAGTTCTTTCAATAATGAGCGTCATTTTAATTACAACAAAAGCCATGATCAAAATAAATATGTTGTTGCCATTTTCATAATAACAAACTTAAATTTCGATGAAACTTAAAAGAACTTCCACGATCGAAACGGAAATATTGTACTTTTCAATAATTATGTTTTTTGAAAGTCTGAGTCTGTTTGAAAAGAAACCAATCTAGAATTTTCGATCTAGTTTTTCGGAAGTTTTTAAACTAATAAACGTTGAAAGTATGATAATTATTATTCTTAATAAAAGAAAATTGTTCGTTAAGCGTGTTTTAAAAGAATATTTTAATAATATTTGACTAACTTTTTTGGCTAATAGAAAGAAAAATAATACTATGAATCTCGGTTACATTTACTGAGAATTTTAATTACAGTTGCTTTCAAAAATAAATAAATAAACTATAAAAAACTTGTAATAGTACCACCGGATTAAAAAATAAATTTGAGAAAAAAATAATTTTAAGAAACACTAGACTTATATAGAAGTTATGTAAAAAAAAGCAGAAATATATATAGATTATATTTGAATAGAATATTGGATAATGTTTATTTGAACTTTAAACAAATGTCTCATAAGTGTTATGTTTAATCTTCTCAATTTCTGGAATAAAAGAAAAAAATCATTATTTTTTTTAAAAAAATTTCGCTGAATAAGAAAAATGTCAAATTATTTATTTTTTAAATAATTAAGAAGTTACAACAATTCTTCATGTGTAATTCATCAAAAGGATCCCAAAAAGGTTTTTCAATTATCTTTAAAGAAATTTCTCTCCTAATTTTTTTTTTTAAACATTCTTAAAATGCAGAATTAACGCCATAGATTTTTTTTTCAAAAATGAATTAAATTCTGCATTATGAAATTAAATTTGGTAAAATCTAAAAATTTTCAGCTGACAGTTTTTTCGAAAAAAAACTAAAGCTATTTAATTTTGGGAGATTAAAATGTTAAGATATGTGCCTCTATCTTAATTTCCAAAAGAGAATATTGCAATAAAATTTGCCATATTCGAATTAAAAAAATGTTTCTGTTACAGATAAGAATTCCATGTTTAAGAAAATTATTAGAGCACTTTTATTGTTTTTTTTTATTTTGAAAACTAAAAAATATTATAATTCATATCCCATTCCGACTTACAACCTGCGTATATTTTATCACTCGTTAATCTTACTATGAAAAGAATTCCAGAAAATGGATTATTAATTAAAACAAAAAGGAAATAAAAATTAATTGAATAATGATTGGATGCAACTGAGCAAGTACTAAGAATAATTGACAAATTGAATAATAAAAAAAAAAGGTAACATTTAGTTAAAAACTAACATAGCATTTTGTTTGATTGCATATTTATATTCATCTTTTTTCATTTCAACTTATTTAATTTCACATTCTAACTGAAAATTCTATAACTCTTTCCTTAAGTTGTTGATCTGGAAGTTAATCCCCATTAATGACATTTTACTGGGGATTAACTTCTAGATCAATCTTCATTATCATTAATGGGGATCATTAATCCCCATTAATGATAATACTAATGACATTTTAAAAAATCAATCAAAAATCATGATTATATTTTTTTAATCTCAAAATTTTAATATGCCTTATCATTTTTTATAACAAAATTTTATTGTGTAAGCTAGCTAAAGACTAAAATATAGATTTACTGTCACTTACTCGTCCTCTTCGCGGGGTATGTCATGATGTTATATGAATATATACTGTTTACATATACCGTAAATCTGACTCACTTTTAACTCAAAATATATCACCGAAATTTAAGGATATGCGTTATACGCCGAGTATGTATAAACAATAGCTTGAAAAATAAAAATATATATGGGCTCAAAAAAATTAGACTTGGGAATATTGTTTATTTAAAAGAAATGGCGTACCTAATGAACTTATAGGATTGTGGTCCTAGAACTATAGGATTTTATCCAACTCTTGAGATAATACCTCGAATAAATCACTTCAGAACATAATAGCATTGCACACGTATGAGTAAATTTTAGGTTTTTTGGTAAAATCGCGAGTGCGCGTTCTACGGCGAATAGACATGAAAATCAAAAAATGCAGCTTCAAAGTACAGGTGCGCGTTCTACGACGGTATATCACTTCGATTAGCATTCGATTTTATTTAAGTATTAATTTAAACAGGACAGAACTTCTAAATAATAATTTCTAAAATTGAAGCAGAATTATCTTTTACGCTCCCATTCCTTAAGTGGATTTCCGCAAAACCCATTTTTAGGTGATTCACAACTCAATAAAATAAACATACTTGCCAATTTTCAAGTTCAAATGTAACAGTTAAAATAGTTCGAAAACGGATTTTTTTTTATCTATAGGCTCCAGTAACCTCTTTTGAGAGTCGATTTCTGCAAGACCCGTTCTTATCGAATTTCAATTCAACGAAAGAAACAACAGCCGACTGGGTGGCGTAGTTGGTTTGTCGCTGGCCTTCTGCACCTAAGGTTGCGGGTTCGACCCCGGCCCAAGTCGGTGGATTTTTATGATGCAGAAAATTGACAGCGACCATGTCGTATGATTATGCGGCATGTAAAAAAATCCCTTGAATTGCCCGTTTGGCTTAGGTGCTCTGGGCAAAATTAAATTTCTAAGTTCAATTTCGCATCGTCAGAGCTCAGGTACCTCCATCTGGAGAGAAACTGGGAGGCAAAATTGCTTGCTGTAACTGGTATCGCCTATACAGTGCCGCACTAAAAAGTGATACCAGCTCCTGGGGAATGAACTAGGTCTGCAAAAGTAAATAATACCAATGCGCAGCCCCATTAGAAGAAGAAAAAGACACATACATATCAATTTTCATTACTGTAGGTCTGGTATTCCAAAAACGGGAATTTTTTTTTTATCAAAAAGCCGCAAAGATCCTTAGGAGTCGATTTCCTTAAAATCCTTTCATAGTGAGTTTCCTTTAAACAAAAGTAATATGCATGCCAAATTTCGTTAAGGTTAGTAGTTGTTCGGTAACGGATTTTTTTTCATAAATAACGTCATAGAAACTCCTGCTCTCCCTCCTAAATGAATCAATTTTCGTAAAGTCCGTTCTTATATAACAGATCTATATTCAACAAAAGAAACATCCCCACAAAATTTCAAGTCTGTAAGTCTAACAGTTAAAAAATGGAAGTATTTATCTATAACAGTGGTGGCAAACCTTTTTGAGAAGCGTGCCACATCTGATAAAAAAAAAGTTACAACTTCTCCACCAAACTGAAAAAAATATACAAAAGTGAATAAAATGTTACTTATAGCCTATAAGTAATTGGGTTATTTACACCAAAAATATATTTTAAATGCAAGTTCTATATAGTGAAACGTAAAAAAAAAAAAAAAATGGTATAACAAATAAAACATATATTTTACATATAAATTATATAGTTTATTGTTGATAATTTTTTACAGGATCAATCAGCTAGCTTAGGTACAAAATAAAAAATAAGCAACTTGAAACATTTAATTTTAAATGATTACTAAGCAGTCAGTTCTTTCTTAATGTGATTTTTGAATCTGTAGTTTTTTTTACTAAATCATCTACATTTGGATTAGTTCGTGAAGATGCTAATGAAATTATGAGTTTTAGGTGCATATCAGTTAATTTTGAGTGTTGTTTTGATTTAATTACGTTCATAACGAAACATTTCTGCACAAACATATGTTGATACAAACCTACAACTATATCTGACCACTAAATCATGTAAATTTGGAAAATTGCTTGGTGGCACAAATTTCCAAAATTCCACGTAATTCGGATCATTTTTGCGGCTTAAATAATTTCCTTAAAATTGCTTTTCAGTGTAATATGGTGCTGTAGGTCAATTATTTCAATTTGTACCTGAGGTGGGTAACAATTAATATCTTGAACAGAAATAAAAAAAGGATTAGTGAAAAGTTCAGTAATTTTTTATCATCTTTAAAATCCTCAAACCTGGCACTGAAAGAATCCTGCAAAATGGATATTAAATTTTTAAATCTATCATAGTTCGGAACATTAATAACTTTGGAAGATAATTCCTGCATGAATGGGAAATGAGTTGATTTTTTCTCTCCAAAATCCAGCCACAAAGTTTGTTCACGAAAGAAGATATATGACCAAATAGCGTAGGAAAAATACAATTTTTTCCCTGTAATCTTAAATTTAAATTGTTTAAACGTTCCATTATATCGGTAAGAAAAACTAAATCCCACAGCCAATTTTCATTCCTGAGGGGCGAGCATTCACTGGGCAGTACATCGTTTACTTCCAGATATTCTGTAACACATTCCCTCAAACTCCAAAATCTCGCAAGTGAACTTCTTTGGAAAGCACTACAAAGAAGGAGAAATTCACCATTTTCTTCGGGTAAAAGCGTACGAAATCTTCGTCGATTCAGAGCACGAGCTCGTATTTTGTTGATTCAGCGCACCGTAGGGTCAACAACAAAAGACAAGTTTAACTCCTTGGTACAAAGAGCTTCTCAATAAATAACACGACACTTGAAAACGTGTCTTCCCAAATAATTTTCAAGCAATACAACAAAACCATTTATTCTGCCAACCCTGCTCTATCTGCGCAAACACTATCTAATTTTGTCCATTCTATTTTGTTCACATCATTTACATTTTTAAGTTCCTTAAAAATGTCTTCACCTGTAGTTAAAACTAGTTGGCGCAAATTAAGAAGTTCTTCCACAGTATATAAAAATTATTGTTCGTGTAACGCACAAAGATGCTTAACTGCGCTTTGTCTGTGATATATCACAGTTTTCATCCAGAGTTAATGAAAAATATTTACAATTTTGTAGTCCAGAGACAATTTGTGTTCCAACATCCTGGCCCATGTCATCTATACGACACATGACGGTATTTCTAGACAAAGTTATTTTATCAACCATATTTTTGACATTTAGATCACCAACAGTTTGGGCGAAAATTAAAAGTCTACCTATTATTATCTCCTGTCCAACAGAATATGGTTTTTTCTAGTGGGCTAGCAATAAAGAAAGTTCATAAGAAGCCTTCACCATGGTTTCCATTTCGTCATTTCTCATCTGTAACAAAGAGTGATGGCCATCTAAAGGTTCCTTTTTTTATTGATAAATTCCATTCACAAATTCGATCCAACAGGATATTTGCTCTTGAAATCACTATGCAGTTGTTTGAAATGATAGTTCAAATTAATTTTTTTTTGGAACTGCTATACAAATTCCACATATCAAACAAACAGGCTTGGAAGCATTGTGATGTGTAAACAAGTATTGTTCTTCCCAGATAATTTTAAAATCACGTGCTGCGATATCTTCTTCACAATTTCTTTTCGATGTCGAAGGTTTACTCATAAACATATTGAAAATGAAAAATTTTTAAGCAAATGCGCTCAACGCTAAAATCTAAAAACAATTTTAGAAAAGGAAAAAAGCTTAACGTCTTGCTAAACAGAGTTTAAAATCAACTGAGCCTGACAGCTAGAAACAATTTGCCGATGTTACGCTACAAATTTTTTAGGCTCAGAGTCCAGCATTCTGATTAGTCATGGATGTAAGGTCTCACTCCCTCTGCTTTATAAAACGGCTACTTTGTGCAGATAGAATTACTTCTACCGTATCAACAACTGCTCACCTAATATATTGCAGAATTACTTCTTGACATTACAGAAATCATAAATAGCCAACACCTTCGGAAAAACCTTTTTATCTGACATCACGCTTACAACTTTCAACACAGAGCTTCAACACTGCAAGATGAAGCAGAAATTCGAATAGAAATCCGAGATGTAAAAAATTAACCGCCCCGAGAGAGGGTGACTTTTGGGCAGATTTGACCGTCCGAGAGAGGAGAATTCATTTGTTTTTAGTCTCCCGTTACTCAACACGTTTCTCGGGACGTTACAATACTGTGGAGTTGTAAGTTTTGGACCATGATCTCATTTTTGGCGCTATACTGAACAAAAGAGAAAATCTTGCTTAGCGCTTTTAATATATCATGCTGAAAATTTCTGTTTCTTACATATTCTCTTCATGATAATTTTTTATTGCAATTCAATTAATTCAGTAATATTTTCATAAAATTTTTGAAATTTTTCAATAAGTCTTCGCGTGCTACAGTTAAGACTCCCGCGAGCCACAATGTGGCACGCGTGCCACGGGTTGGCCACCCCTGATCTATAACACCCCTTAAGCCCCCTAAAAGCCCCTTGTTGATCCAATTTTACAAAATCTTTTTTTGTAGAAACCCTCTTCTCAATGAAAGGAATACGACTACCAAATTTCAAAATTATAGGTCTTATAGTTCAAAAACGGGAATTTTTTTTTCTGTAATGCCCCTTCAGCCCCCGTAATGCCTCCTGGGGATTTATTTTCGGAAAATCCGTTCTTAGCGAATCTCTACTCTATGACAGGAACATGCTTGCCAAATTTCAAGTCTTCAGAGATATCGTGATGTGTGAGTCGCTTTACTCTTTTGTATGCATAGATTAACTTCGAGGTATTTTTTTTTTAATTTCCGTGTTGGATATGCATATTGAAACCAATATCTGAAATTTTGAAATATTTCAACGAAAAATTTAATTTTATTCTTTTCTTTTTCTTTTAAATTATCTATACCTTTTCTTTCAAAAACAAGTTTTTTGTTCTATTCTACGCAGGAACTTGGGGACATTTTACGGAGATGTGTGAAGATATTTCATTACTAAATCTGCTTGTTGGTCTTTTCTTAATCCTCTGCTTTATTTAGTTTTTATTTTATTTTATTTTATTTATTTATTTGTATAAACATAGTGTCTAATTTTTTTTTTTAAATTTGTTTCTTCAAAATTATTTATCTTCTATACCTGGAACTCCTATTTTATTTATTTAAATTATAGTTCGAGGCATTTTTTAGAGCTAAGAATTTTATCACACAAAATGATATTCTAAACTTGAAGAAAATTTCAATATTTATTAAAATTTTAAGAAATATTTTAGGAAAGGAATTCTTATAAATAATATTTTCCATTTCGAACTGATATTTAATGAGAATATAAAACTCCCAGGACTCTAAAACAATTCAATTTCTATCGTAAGACAGCATTTTAAAATTCGTCTCGGGGCCGCTGAAAGATCCACCCAATAGAGAGGCACGTTAAATATGTCTATGTTTTAAGTCCTCAAGTGGGGTGGGGTGGAAATTCGAAAAGAAGTGTGCTAGGTCAGGTATCGTGATCATCATTTGACCAAGTTTCAAAATGACCGTCGTATAGCTTCAAAATTTGACGTAAATCAACAAAAAATAACTTTGAATCTCGTTTTTTATTTTGCAGTATGCCCTGATAATCAGGGGCGTAGCTACCACCGTATCAATGATACGGGGCCCCAAAATGTGTAACTGCATTCCTACTAACAAGGATACCCCGTCTAAAAAGGAGCCCCGAGGAAATTTTGATGCAGTGCCCCCTCAGAGCAAACTACGCCAGTGCTGATAATTTCCATACATCAAATCGATTAGACAATCCATATGCACTTGAAAACAACTAAAAGACATACTTTTTAAATATTATTTTAATTAAATAAGGTATCAAATTTATTATAATTGGAAAATAAATAACAATTTATTTGACTAAGAGAATCTGTAATAAAACAACAGATTGAAAATGGTAAAAAAAATTTAAAAAAATCCTCTTTCGTGATTTTAGCGATTCCGTTGGAGATTTTATTTCAACACTTAAAATGAATGGCCTTTGGGAGGAAAAAGGCTTTGATACATACAATTTAAAACGCAACTTCCTTTGATATATTATGTTTCATAAAAAAAATTTATAACATTTAAATGAATACATAAATTTTAATGAATTGAAAAGAAACCCAAGTTTGTTTATTTTATTTCAATTTCTCTTTCCTCAAATATTCTGTTTGGGTTTTTTTTTAAGAGAAGCAAATACAATCGAAAGAATGCATCTCATCAAATATTTAAGGCAGAAAAAATATATAAATGCACGGTTACAAAAAAAAAGAAATAATTTCAAATGTAACTCAATTTTTCGCCTTCTCTCAAAAAAAAGGAAAAGAAAATGTCATTTCAATGAGACGTATTGTCAAATCGTTGCTTAAAAAAGTTTCCAAGTTAGAAAAAATAAGCCTCCCCCATCTTTTCCAGAAACGAAGAGCTTTTAATTCTTTTCGCAGGCTTTGACTTGTCTTCCTCTTTCGTTGCTTTCGAAATGTTTGTTTTAAAATGAGATTCTACGAGACTCAATCGACCAATGGGCAGCGACAACAAAAATCTATATATTATTAGATCGATTTTAGAACGGTAATAGCAACACGTCTATATTGCATTTTATACTGCTATTGAAATAATTATGTTTCATTAGAGTAGAAGTATGGAATAAAAATATGGAGGTAATACGACAGCTGTTCTTTGCTTTCAGTATTCTGCTTCAAAATTTAATAACGAAGCCCCATATTTTTTTGTTGATGCATTCGTGTAAAGGAAGAACTGATGATGAAATACCATAAAATGTTATTAAGTTTCAGAAAATGTATAATTTATGCAACACAACCATACTCGAAGCAAATGGAATGTAACGCCGAAAAATAGTATTTTTCTTTATTGCCGTGTATATGCATGGAGGAAAGGAGAGATTAATTTGAATAACAGAAGATTTTTCGTTTTTGAATTTATTAATAATTAATGTACTGCAGTAGAGTTATTATTGCTTAGAACGTCTGAAATCTTGCATAAACGACTTAGATGATTTTCACATTTTGTGAGAAAAACTTTTTTGAAGGTGCCAAACCAGAGCGAAATAGATAATAACCTATTTTTAAAGTTGATTCATGTGTTCCAGGATATAAATTAAAAATCTTTAGTTGCATAGCTAAGCATATTTGTTGTTGTTACTTATAACACCTGATCGCGACAGTAACATCAGATCAACGCTCATAAAATTCATCGCAGCAAGGGGCTAACTGTACGCCTTTTGTTTTCCGTAGCTTTGAGCACCAAGCAGGTGCAGTATAATTTGGCTCGGTTCCACACCAATTTTGAGGGAGGTGGTCAGAAGCCTTCCACCTCTCTTCCTCTTCCACCAATCTCACAAGAGAAGACTTGTGGCTCGATGGCTATTTAGAGTACCCCCCCCCCTGCCGCGATAGTACTATACATTTACAAACATCAGAATTCGAACGTAGACCCGTGGCCGTAGTAGCCTAGTTGGTCAAGATAACAGACTCATTGCCGGAGTGTCATGAGTTCGAGCCTAGTACCGCTGAAGACCCACCATGTAGGGGAATGATGCATGATAAATCTGTAGAGAGCTCAAACGTCCTACCGTTGGTGTGGTGTGGTAGTTAGGAGAGAGGAGTGCCAGCTCAGGTGTCGTCCTCATCACTTGACCATGGTTCAAAATTACGAGGTCCCTCACCAAAAACCCTCGAGTACCTGAACAGTTCGAAGTTAATAAACACTTACGCACTCAACTCCCTAGAGTAGGGATAGCCAACCCGCTGAAAGGAGGGGTCGCACACGGCCCGCGAGATTCATTGCAACTTTACAAAATACGATTATTTTGAACAATATTTTTGTTTTTATTGTAGTATTTTGTAACAAATAAATTCCATAAATGTTTCTATTTATCATGTTGCTTCTGTTTTATACATACTTAAAAGTTGGCAGTATTGCATTGCAGTGACTGTCCCCCCCCCGCATCATCACGAGTCCCCCCCCCCGAAAATAATGAATCCAAATCAAATATAAAAATATATATACGTGTGGCCCTCGGATTATAATGTTTTTCCGAAGTGACCCACAAATTTAATTCGTGTGGCCTCCCCTGATCCAGTCATACAATTATTCACATTTAGGTGTAGAAAAAATGTGAATTATTTCCGAGTTCTTAAGGTATCCGAACACGTTCAGAGTACTTTTTAACAAAATAGCATACTAAAACATTATAAATGCTCTTTTAGGACTCAATACCAATAAATATTACTATATATTTAACTATCAAAATTTAAAATAAATTATCTGAATTTTACAAAAATCACAATTATAAGTGAAATTTTAGCAATATTTTTGAAAAACTTCAAAGAAGTCAGAGAAAAAAGTAATAAACATATATTAGTAAAAGTATTACTAAAACAAATTAGATGCATTTATCTAGAAAATGTACTAAAATTTTAGAGCTGATTGAGTAAACATTATAAAAAAATGTTAAATTTTTTATGAGACCATTATTTAAATAGCAAGCCATAACTCAAAAATATTCATACAATAAGAAATATTTTAGTACATCTCTAGAAAATAACATAAATATTAGGTTCAAAAAGTTTTATAGAAATACATTCGTAATATTTTGAGTTATCAGACTCACCATGATAGATTTTGAGCAATTTAAATTTCCACTTCTGGTAGATCAAAAAAAACCCTTCCGGTTATTCTAAATTTATAAAATTGATTGTAACTTGTCCTCTTAGTAGTGTAGAAACAAAACAAAGTGTGTTTCGTAAAGTCAAACGATAACTCTATTCAATAAAACAAGAATATCTGTCTTGACTGAATTTGGTCATTTTCAACATGTTCGGATACCTTGAACAATTAATGGCGCCTTTTTCAATTTATTTCGCAGGCTCTTACACACAATGTTATTTTTTTATTATGTTAAAAATGTCTCAATTTATTTGCAAACATAGCTCTTGTTGAAATTAGAATATACTCGTATAGTAAATTATTTACTGTGGATTTGTGAGATTTTTGCAGCAAAACAATAACAAATTATCATTCTAAACATTGCCAATAGCCCCCCCCCCTTATTTCATTTTTTATTTGTGCATTGGTAACTCTCTCGCGCGCGAGGTTTTCCTGCCAATGTATTAACAACCACGTCCTTACTGAGGAAGTGAGATATTCAGAATCAGTTTTACAAGTTTATAAATTTGAGTGATTTGAGCGAAAATTTACACTTATAGTGTGAGTTTTCATTGATTCAATTAGCTAGTTAACATTTCCTTGTCTTGATTCAGTCGCTTACCTACAGCCGGAGCAATCACCACAGTGCAAGTTCTTTTATCCCTATATCAATGAGCATCGGATTCGTTTTTATCTATTCAAGAATGGAGCTTCCTCATTCGTTTATTTGGAGACTCAGCGTCCGAGTGTCCGCAAGTCTGCTGAGCCTTACAGTTAAGTGTATTTTGATTTTTTGTTAATTGACCTGCCCCTCTTCCCAGGAGTCAGACTAGTAATCAATAAATAGTCAATTGATTATTTCTTGTGTCAGTGATTATTTCTTAGTGCTTTTGTGTCGTGTCGATTATTCCTAGGGTCGTGTCGGTTTTAAGGGAGGAACTCTCAGAAAGTTAGATTTCGAAGGTCTGTTCTCCACAACTATCACACTTTTACTTCTTGGAATTACGATTCGAAATTGCTCCTAAAGGATTCAGAAAAACTCTTTAGATTTTATAGAAATTTTTAAGAGGGATGAAATGTTTTGATTGGTTGGTTATTTACGTCACAGTACAAACTAACATGTGGACTAAAAAAATTTATAGATATATTGAGTGGAATTAAAAGGGTTGTGAGATGGGTTCAAAAAATAAAAAACAAAATTTCCTCATAAACTGCTTTCTTGACGTGTCTAAAATACGGTGGTAAAGTGATTTTTAAAAATCTGAAGTAGTTATAAAGAAGAAGCGTTAGAAGAACAGCTGTTTGGAGCGCAGAATTGGAGCGCCTATTGTGTACAGTTGGCTTGATATTATTGACCCTTCTATGCAAATATACGTTCATACAAGTATAGACAAGTTTGTAGAGGTTTAAAATTAAATATCTATAGTTATTGAATATTTCGTCGAATTTGTTTTAGTCTGCGCCATCAGGCATCGCCGATTGAGGGTAAGTTAAGATTTTCATTGTTTTAATCGGACTTGAAACTTTAAACTCGTTTTTCTCAAAACTGTGTTTTTAAAACTTTCCTCCATCATATCTCAAGAATGGTTTGAGCGAAGGACTTCAAATTTATAGAGTATACACAGCACATATATATATATAAGCACCAAATGGACTACGATCATTCCAAAATTCAAAATGTTTCTATTTTTTATAACAAAAAAATTATGAAATTCGAAACTTTCTCTTTAGAGGTCTATCAAAAATCCAATTTTTGATATTTTAAATTGAGTATAGTCCATTCTATGCATTTAAGCTTATAAATTAAAACGCCGTTAACTTTTTTTATTTCAGATAAGTCAATCAGCCGGAATCGTGGAGGAAGTGATTGTCCATTTTTTCGAGGCGGGTGTGTTCAGAGCGCTCTAACTCACGTTCTATTGGATATTTTTGGCTAAACATTTACATACATACTCATAAAATACATATAAATAAGTGATAAAAAAAAAACTTAAAAGTTCTATATTTTTACTGGTCGTCAAAAAAATTATCTAAAAAATTCTTAAAAAACAGCCGTCACATGGGTAAACCCCCTTAAAGCATGTTTTTCAATACATATATTCATACTCTGTATCCTTTTACAAACCTTTACCAAGGAAACAGAGATACTGCCAAACTTCTCTTTAAAAAAACTCTTGCCTTATTGTTTTTTTTTCTCATCCAAATATTTATTGAATTTATATTAGTTGATTAATGTGATACTCTCATTTCAATCATTAATTATATAATTTAAGTGAAATCTTTAAATGCCAAAAGTATATTAAATCCAGGTAAAGAAAAATATGGAGGGAGAAGACTCATATATATGCATTATATAGGCCATTGACAAACATCGCTAAATCTAAAAACATCGCCAAATCTAAATATATCGCCAAATGCCTATCATCGTTTTCGTATATGCGACTATAGCGCCGATTCATCCATTGGGCGCTTGGGGTGGGGGCCCAGGTAAGTTGGACCTAACCAGATTTTCTGGTTAGGAATTTCGGTCAACCGTGCTAAGAGGGCCTGCTGATCTTCTGCACCCACGGCCCTAAATGAGCTTAAATCGGCACTGTGCGCCAAAACTAATTCCCACACATACTCCTTTCGTATCAGCCCGCTGAATAATAAATTGTCGAAGATTTAGAAAAGTTTAATGCTGTATTTAAAAAAACATGTGCTATTAAAATAAACTAAAGATCTAATAACAACTACATTGTTAAAGTGGCCGAAATACCGTGTAGTTACCTTCAAAATCGTGACAAATGCGTCTTCTTCATGTAGACGAGGCCACATAAATTCGCTTAGGTACGAAACTAAATGCTGTCGTGTAGTGTTTCTCCATTTTGATGAGCCCCATAGTCTTTCGGAACTTACGTATAGAACAGTACCGGCTGGATCCTAGTAGGATCCTTGATTTGATGCCAATCTTTTTAGGATTTTAGCGACAACTTGGCAACTCTTGCATGCAAGCTGCGTGCTTAGAATTTAGCTTGTTGCCATTCCTAATAAGTTCAACATTTCCTGTTTTATATTATTTGATAATTGCTTCGCGTTTGTTTATTCACTTCTGAATCTGGCAACCGAGTTTTAGTTGAATAAGTTTGTGGAATATTCTAAGTAATTTACGTTTTATGCTAAGAAAAGAACTGTATAATTTTTTATGTTTACGGAGAGTGTGCTCAATTAATTCGTTCTTTCATGTAAATAGCTTCATTTATTCAAAACTGTAAATAGCCTCATTTATCCTGCATGTCAAAGAAAAATAAAAGAATAGTGTAATCGAAGACGAATAGTTTCTCGAGTCACAACAAGCTCAAGTTGGCCATTTTAAAAATCACCTGTTTTTTCTTTGGCGCTAAAAAAAAAGTCAGGGGGTTTAACCAAGACTTTACCAACCGTATTTGTGGAAATACTCCCCTGTGTTCGCTTCCGTTGAAAATAGATCACAAATTTCAATCATTCTACTCAGTTTTAATTATTCTAATTATGAACTTACAAAATAAGAGAAGAAGAATTTTACAAATTGTAAGCAATGTTGTTAATTTCAAACATGCGACATAAAGATTACAGTTTTTGAACATACGCGGAAACACTACAATCTATAAAAAATGTTATTATTTTCGAGCATTTGCGAACAAGATTATTGTGTTTGAATATCGCTTAAATTATTTTCCATTATTGGCTGCCTATGGCGGCTTTTGGCGACGGTTTTCGATTTGACGAAATGGGTCGACGGTATAAAGCGAAAATATGGAAAAATGCAACCCGAGATCAATCCATGATAACTTTAAAAAGTAATTATATGTCATTTCCCATTCTACACACAGCGCTTAAATTCCTTTTTAAATAAAACTTTGAACTTAGTATTAAAAGTATATTTGAGTAAAAATTATTAAATTTCGAAATATTTCAGCTCTTTATATTTATTATTGTTTATTTACAAGATCACTTGATTTCCGTTTATTTTTCAATTTTTATTTCACACACAGACACTTAAAAGCACAAGAGATTGAAAACCATCGGGGGGAGGGCTTTTTATGATGACTATGGTGATATATTGAATATTTCATTTGAACATTTTGTGAGTACTTTACCCTCCATACACACTCTCAAGTAGACATTTTAATACAAAGTGTAGTTATTTTTCATAAAGTAGAATTCAAACAGAAGCAATATTTTGTAATAAAATTTAAGAAATGAATAGATTTATTTTTGTTTTTCTTTAATTTATTTTATAGTTTATAGATGGGTAGTAAACCTTTATGTAGGGACTCTGAAGATTAGTTTTGATCGTAAATTTGGAATTGAAAAAAGAAATTATTGATTTTTTTTTATGAGTTTCTTAACTTCTGCAACTGTAATCATTAGAATGCAGGGAAAATGTCTATTGAAAAATTTAAATCTATCTTATTTAATAATCAGAAAATCTGAACAATTTTACATAATTTTATCCGTTGACTTTAATTAATTTTCCACCCTTTTATACTAATAAACTTGAATTCCTGATAAAAAAAATATATTAATTAGAGGGGAAATATTTTTACGGTTTTAATTCTTTTCCCCCGTAATTTTATCCCAGGAAACGGCATCTGTAATTCCAAAAAAAAAATTTAAGGCTTATTAATATATCAATATCTTAAATACTTAAAAAAATAAATACATAATTTAAGAACTTAAAAAGAGTTTAATAGGAAATAATAATTATTTTTATGTTCAAATGCGTCTTCGATATACTTTCTAAATCCACGAAAAATTCGCTGAAATTCATTAGCTTTTAATTAAACTTTTATTATGAATTAAATAAATTTATTTTCGAAACCTAAACAACGTAAATTGTTAAATACGATAACCATTTCTCAGTTCGTAATATTTCCCCTCGTAATTTCAAATCATTAAGTTAAATCCTAAAGTTCCAATCATCATTTAGAACTTTTTGTTTGAAGTTTTCATTAATTCGTTCTATCATTTGCAACCGTTTTGTACTTTTTATGCGGCAGATGTGTTTACTCATTAGATAGTTCATTTGATAATTAAAGTTAATTATTATTAGATATGTATGAGTTAGTTTTGTAATACCTCTAAGCTTTCTGCTGCAGAATATTATAGAATTGTTTAATTAAGTATGCTTATTAATTAAAACTGGTATGTACACTGCACAGTGAAAAATCAAATTAGAAAAATAACAGTTAATTTGCATGTTAAATTATTAACTTAAGCAAAGTGGATATAAAAACAAAGATTTTAAGAAATCAGCAATTATAAACTTTCAAAAAAAAAAAAAAACTTTTAAGAATTTATGTTCTTATTAGAAATCGGACGCATTCTTATTTTAAGTTCTTCATTCTGATAAAAAAATAAATCTTTGCTGCGGGGTTTGTTCTTTTTCCTCTTTGGCATTATTTAGGAACTAATTAACAATTAACTTTATTTTAACTACTCTTGATGTTAAAAAAAAATAATCTGCATGCTTCCGAAGAGCAAATGTTGAAGATTCTTGCTAGACTTTTTAATGTGTTTTTAAAATACCTTTTTTCTTTTTCCTCATTACTAAATCATTAGAAACTATAAAACTTAATAAATTATGATAGTACATTCCACTCAAATCTGTAAAATTGTATTTTTCTTATTATATAGCGAGAAAAAATGTATTATAGACATTATGCATTAGTTTTATTAAAATATTAATAAAATTTAACAAAAGGATGAATAATGAAATAACTATAAAAATAATGAAATATATATATGCATATCAATGATGTTCGTTGAATATTCTTCAGCGTATCTTGTTTTTTATTCATTAATAGTTACATTTTCAATAATGAAACTTAAAATAACATTAGTTAATTATAATATGTTTGATATTCACATATACGAAGTTTGTTCAGAGGCAAAGCAACGAAAATTGCATTAAAGAACAGCAAAACGACAACTGTTGGCAATACAAAAATTCTAAAATAAAATTAACCTATTAATGGTCTTAGCTAAAAGCCTTTCTCAGACTTTGAAAAAGGGAGGCTTTTATAGACACTTTAGAAGTAATTTTCCAGGAAATTGCAGAAACCTGCAATAATACTAACGCAGTTGTATTTGAGGCTTTAGTTTCAAACTTCCCTTTGGAAACTTTACAATTCATAAATCCTTCCTTCACCTCTCCATCAGAAATTAAATGCATCATTACGAAGATCCAAGCGAAGAGCTTTGAAAATTGGTTTAATATTTTGCCTCTCAAAACGATTTACGATAAATGCCTTATCAACAGAACTATTTCCCAAAGTTCTGGAAATCTGCGAATGTGATCTCTAAGTTGATTGAAAATCATGCATAATTATGGTCTCATTAGACAGCTTTGCTCCTCTGCCAAAAACCTCGATAGTATTACCCTAAATAGAATTAAATCTCTCCATTGATTGCATTTACCTGAAGAGTGGGGACTCCATTCGTTTGCGTCGCCAATGTTATTAATGAAGCACCCAGAAACAATTCTTTTCCCCATTGAAGGTCTCTCTCGGTGTCACAAGAGCTTTTGATCAGATGCGGCATGACACAATCTCAGCTACAAAATAATCTAATTTAGATCCTCATTAAAATCGTTCGTAATTTTCGAATTTTGGGTAATTTTTGAAGAAAAGAACACACTCGACTCTTTTACATAGATTGGCGTATATTTGGAAATATACAATATTTTGTATCATATTGATGACCATATGTAAATAATTCATTATCAAGTGTCTGCTGAATTTTTAAAACTGAGAAGAATACGTAACTGTATATCGCTCAGAGGGGAAAATAGTTCCTTATTTAATACAACGTTCCTTATTTGCGTTATTTGGTTTGGATGTTCTGTAAATCTATCCCTATAGCATTATGAGGAACAAACAGCTTTACTCGCTGTAAAGACCGATAAATTTATGAGATAACAAAATTAATATGAAAGCAAGTGCATGGAAACATTTTGACTCAAAAACTTTTTCTTTATTCCATAACATCTAAGATCCGTACAATTTACCCAAATTAAAAAAATTTCAAAAAATTCGTCTGATTCAAATGTTTGCCAGTCTTTATTGCAAGTGGCATTGAATACTCTGTTTCTCTGTACATGGCCGCTTTTTTTACATGATTTTGAAATAGCCCATTTCTAGAACAAATATTTTTTGAATTCAGATGAATTGATTTGACGGGATCATTTAAGATCATTGATTATGTATAATCAGTGCCGATTTAAGTTCATTTCGAGCCCTGGGTGCAGAAGATCTACAGGCTTTCTTGGCACTGGACTGGAAGATCGAAATTTATAACCAGAAAATCTGTTGAAGTCCAGCTTACCCGAGCCCCTGGGTGCCCAAACAAGCGCCCAGTGGATAAACTGGCACTATGTACGATTACTGTTCAGTTTGTCACAGCCCTTTTAAAAGTTTGACTTTAGAAAGTGCTCATTTGATGCTCTCTAAGGAACTAAAATATGCTCAAGTATCATTTTATTAATCATCCAATCAGTTTATGTTTAAATTGTCATTCTACCACAACATTAGTCATAATTATTATTATGACCTTAGTGTGTTATTTAAAAAGAGAGAAGGTTGACACTCCCCTTGACAAGGACGGAATGCGGCTAAGGCACTGCTGTTTACTTCGCAGCTATTTAACCAAGTTCGGTGGCTTAGAGATAGCGTGCCCGCTTCGTAAGCACAAGGTTGTGGGTTCGATCCCAGCTGGAGTCGATAGATTTTTCGGCTGAGAAAATCGTAGACACGCATGTAATATGATTATGTGGCATGTAAAAGAAACCTTGAGTATCAATTTGGTTCTGACAAAATTAAATCACGGTAATACTTAGCATCCGATTAGAGCTTGAATTGAATAAATTCTAGCGCTCAAATTTGGTAGCGAGAGCCGCCACTAGATGGTACCACCAGGAAATGGCTCTGTATATTTGGGGACTTGCCGTGTCTGCAAAGGCTTAAATGCCAATATGCAGCCCTTTAGGAGGGGAGATTATAATTCTAGTCACCAAATATATATTTTTAGATTATTATTTTTTTAAATTTGTAGTGTCTTGATTGAACTTTGATAAGTAAGAGGCCAACCCGGGTGTCCTCATCACATGACCGAGGCTCAAAATGACAAGTTCCATCCAAATCTTCGTGAAGCTTCTCAGTATATCATTTCTGAAAAAGATCGTAAATTACGAGGTCCGTCGCCAAAAGCCCTCGAGTGCGACGTTAATATTCACTCACTGAAAAAGATCAAATCCAAGTCAAATCCACTACATTTTCCAAGTTGTTGCTAAATAGGTTTTACGTAAACATTATTATTATTAATATATATTATAATGAATACTGTAATAAAGAATGTAATAAATAATTTTTCATAAATATATATCCGATAATCGTCCTTTAGCTTAAATCCAAAAGATAACGATGATATCGATTTTATAATTATTTATCAGTTAAAAACACTTTATAACAGATTGTTAACTATATGGTAAACCATGAATAAATTCTTTCACAACATTGAACCTTTGAGTGAAAAAATAATTCTATTCATCCATCCTTAGAAAAATTGCCTTACTTATTTCAGCCATGTTTCGATCTTGTACTGATAATTTATTTATCTCGAGGCAGCAATGTGCATTACATTACTTTTAATTTGTGTGTGTGTTGTTCGTTACATTTACGACCATTATACACTCAAGAGCCAAAACATTATGACCACCACAACAATTTGAAATGAACTCGCCTGGATGACGCGGAAGGTACGCAATCAGGTGGAAGTGGTATTTAACTGCTGCTGGAGAGTCTGAAGAATCATTCACTCACTTACTTCTGCGGATCTAAGCAACTTTGATAGAGGGCAGACTGTAATGACTCGAAGGCTCGGAACAAGTATTTCCGAAACTGCACGACTCCAGGGTTGTTTGCGATCTACAGTTGTTAGTACTTATGCAAAGTGGATGAATGATGGTGAAACCAGCAGTAGACAACATGGTGCTGGACGTCCACACGCTATCAAAGAAAAAGGTCGTTGGAGACTGTCTCGCATGGTGAAACAAAACCGGAGCCAGACAGTGGCTCAGCTGACAGCCCAATACAATTCAGGGCCAAGTAGAATAGTATCGGAGCACACTGTTCAGCGGACACTGTTGGATATGAGGCTACGCAGCAAACGTCCCACTTGTGTGCCTTTGGTGACCAAGCGTCATCGCCAACCGCTTGCGCTGGGCCCGGGAAAATCTTGACTGGTCCATGGATCAATGGGAGAGAGTTGCCTGGTCAAATGAATCATGGTTTGTCATTCATCACGCCGATGGCCATGTCAGGATAGGCCGTCTTCCAGGCAAACAGTTGCTCTCTCAATGTACAGTAGGTGATACACAGGACGGTGGTGGCGGTATTATGCTTTGGGGATGTTCTCTTGGGCGTCTCTGGGATCCATGGTTGTGGTAGAGCAGACCATGAATGCTACAGGGTATCTGAACATCATTGCGGATCAGCTGTACCCTTACATGGTTTTTCCAGTTGGAAATTTAATGTTCCAACAGGACAACGCCCCGTGTCACAAGGCTAAAATTGTGTTGGAGTGGTTCCAGGAACATGATGCTGGATTTCAGTTAATGTCCTGGCCACCTAACTCACTGCATCACAATCCGATAGAACACATTTGGGAAGTCATGGGACGGAGTTCAAAGACCACCAATTCGCAATATGGTGGATTTGCGTGACCGTTGCTTAAACATCTGGTACAATTTGTCTCCAGCCATCTACCAAGAACTTGTGGCATCCATGCCAAAGCGGGTTGAAGCTGAGTTGCGCGCCAAATGTGGGCCAACTCGTTATTGACAGGTGGTCATAATGTTTTGGCTCTTGAGTGTATAATGCATTAATCATTTGCAAATCAGTACTAACATTTAATTAAAATCTCAAGGCCATAATAATAATGTTTGGAACAGAACACTTAAAAAAGTAATACAAAAATATTATCGTGTGAAGTGATAAAAAAAGAAAGAAACGAGCCTTACAGTAGTCGCATATGACGTGTTACATCGTACATGTTTTCGTGGTAACTACCCAGTAGTAACTTCAATCCAAAAAAAAAAATGAATCGGGTATGATTGGAAATAATTTTTCTATCGAATAATTATATCTTTAATGAAAATTTTATTTAATTAACACAAGGAGTAATGGAATTTTTGATCAAAAATAATTATCCTTGTTCAATTTGGGGAAGAGCGGAGACTTATGATAACTATGGTGTAGTAACTAGCTGAGGACCTTGTAAGATAGGTCACATGGATGGGCCGTGAATATTCCGAGTGTAAAATAAAAAAAAATAATAAAGAATCGCATTGTTATTGCGATTTTAAAATAGTTAAATAAAATATTAGTGGGGCACCCAACAACTGGAAACCCAGCCCGTTGGTAGGGGAAAAGGAGATAAATCGAACACAGCAGGTCCTGGGCCTATAGGTGTAAATGGGGTGGAGGTAGGGCAGAATGAAATACCGAAGCTAACTCCCCAGGAGGGGGGGGCATCAGTGTCGAAAACGAACATAGATAACAACGAACTAAGCAAAGGGGGGGGGGATTTTCAAGCATCATCATCCCATCTCACTTAGTTCGTGACGTCACCAAACCTTCAAACACCATAGGATTATAAAATGAGGCTTTTAATTTTAGTGAAGAAACCCCCTTCTTGCCCACTAATATAGAGCAAATTGGACAAAAAGATGTATCTCGACGAGGAGAACCTTTGGTTCGAGTTTCAAAGCACAGACCAAAAATTTTCGGAGAGTTGACGATTTTAAAAATTTTAAATACTTTAAAAACGTGAAATGAGGGGGGAACAGGATTATTGCAATAAAATTAAGTGTGTGGAAAGTTCATAAGGATATCTATCGAATCAGGCACGTACGGATGACCAAGATGGCCTAGGATTCGAGATATAAAGGAAACTAGCTTTCATGGCCCGGCGTTGCATGGTCTTTCTCTACTTTTATAAATTTTCCGTTCTCTTCACAAAATCAGCATGACCAATATTCTTTTTCAAAGTAACTTTGGCTTCTATGTTTTTTCCTCTCCTCTAAGCCCGGTGTTGCACGGGCTTTTACCGAGTGTATAACTTAATCCCCATGAAAACTTCCTCTTTCCCTCATGATGCCAGAACTTCTGTGTGGGGGTGTACATGTACGATGCGAGTGCATGGCCCGGCATCGCTCGTGCTTTCTCGTTTAACATTTTCCCTTCCCTTCAATAAATCAGCACTTCCAATATTCTTTTTCAAAATAAGTTTGACTTCCTTATCCCCCCCCCGGCCTCACTTAGCCCGGCGTTGTACGGGTTGTTACCGAGTGAATTACTTAATCACCACGGGAATATCCTGTTTCCCTCAGGACGACAACACTTCTGTGTGTGTGTACGCGTGCAATGTGAGTGATTTCCAAAACAATGTCATTAAATTTCCCATTCTCGAAATTTGTTAACTTCTTTTCGTTGTGAGACGGGTTTCATTCCTTTCCATTTAATCCGGCGTTGTACAGACATATTCGAATGCATAACGTATTTCCATGGAAATTCACCAACCTTTATCGAAGTTCCTGATATGAGTGTAATTCATATATATTAACGTCATTACAATACCCTTTTTCAAAATATCTTCCAGATCTTACTGATGTCAAACAGGTTTCTTTTCAGGTCACAGTGTTACAGTGACTTTTTTGAATGTAGAACTATTTTCCTCCTTACTCTCCTCTCAGGTATAAGATTTATCTTCAAATTTCTATTACTGACTTTTGAAAAACAATATTGCTTTAGAAAAAAATAATAAATTTAAACAATAAAAATAAAATTATTTTGATGCTTGGTTAAAAAAAGTCATAATTTTTTTTGTAATAGATAGTTTTTAGGAATCTAAAATACTAAAATAATTTTCAGGTTTTCATTAATCAATCAATCGTTACAGTTAGCTTTAAAATGAGTCTAGATCGTATTTTTATCCAAAATAATAGGCGATATACTTTTTATTAACAAATAATTAATTTAATAATAAAATAATAGAAATATTCCTTTGATTTTAAAAAAATATATGAATTTAAATCCTTAGCTATAAATACTAATAAAAAATTCTACAGATAGCTCTTGTAACGCTTGGATGTTTGATTAAACATATGTAAGTGTTAAAAAAACACTAAGGGGGGAGGAACTTAGTTATATGTTTACATTCACTGAAAAAAAACATTCAAAAAGAAAATAATACTATCTGATAAAAACATTTAATTTTTTTTTAAATTTTATAGTTTTTCACTCCTTTCTGTGTTAATTAATTTATTTAAACACGTATCTGCGAAAAAAAAGTATATTATACAAAACTAACTTATTAATTATTTTATGATAAAATTTATTAAAAATGCTCATTTAGCAATTAATTGGGACATACCATTTGCTTAAATAATGGCAGCACTGAAAATGAAGTCAAATTCAGATCAGTGGGTGGGCGGGGCGAAGAAATTTTTCAAATTACAAAATTTCACTACTATTTTAAATCTTGAAGTAAAATTGTGAGGATTTTTTGAAATATTGGACACACGGGAAAAAAGTTTCATGCAATTATCTTTATAAATGAAGAAATTATTAAATGATTGTTTTAAGTATTTTGAGTGTTTTATTAAAATTTGTTTCGAATGCATAACATATTGCCATGGAAATTCACCTTCCTTTATCAAAGTTCCTGGTATGTGTGTGATTCCTTTATATTAATGTCATTACAATTCCCTTTTTCGAATTATCTTCTATATCTTACTTTTTATCCAAAATAGTAGGCTATATGCTTTTTATTAACAAATAATTAATTTAATAATGAAATAATAGAAATTTTCCTTTGAGTTTTAAAAAAAATATATAAATTTAATTCCATTATCTATAAATAATAATAAAAAAAATTCTACACATAGCTCTTGAAACGTTTGGATGTTTCATTAAACATATGTAAGTGCTAAAAAAACACTATGTGGGAAAACATAGTTATAAGTACAAATTCACTGAAAAAAACATTCAAAAAGAAAATAATACTATCTGATAAAAACATTTAATTTTTTTATTTTAATTTTAGTTTTTCATTCGACACTGTGTTAATTAAATTATTTAAGCACGTATCTGAAGAAAAAAAGTTTTTTATACAAAACTAACTTATTAATTATTTTATGATAAAATTGATTTAAAATGTTCATAAGCCTTTATTTACATATTCACAGTATAAAATTGAAAAAGAAAATAATACATGTGAAAAAAATATATTTCAGAATATTTCCTTTTTTTTATGATATATTTTTCTTATATTCCACTGTTCTTCAATAAAGCAATCTTTAAGAATAAAAAAAAAACTATCGGTTGTGTCCCACGCCAATGATATAAGGGAATTCCCCTTTTTACTATGTCAGCGAAACTCAAAACAACTGTAACCTTTCACGTCTTCCAAACAGAAAGCAAACGCAAAGTGAATAACCTTGACGTAATTGAGAATTTTTTTTAAACTTTTAATTTTTCTTTTTTGAGAGCTTAACTTTTACGTTAATGACTTGAGCATGGTTGAAAATTTCCAGGTCCATCACCAAAAACCATCGAATAGGCAAACAGTGCGAATTTAAAAATCACCCACTCACTTTCCAATTCTTTCGTTGCAATTTTTTATTGCCCGGAAACGAAACTGTAGCATTTTTAAAAATAGTTGTATGCTGAAAAAAAGAGAGAAAGTATAAATTTTTCAAATTACAAAATTTCACTACTATTTTAATTCTTGAAGTAAAATTGTGATTATTTTTTGAAATATTCAACACGGGGGAAAAAAGTTTCATGCAATTACCTTTATAAAAGAAGAAATTATTAAATGATTGATTTAAGTATTTTGAGTGTTCTATTAAAATTTGTTCAAAAAAGTTTTTGGCTTTTTTTTTAAAATCACTGATTTTAAAAGTTTTGAAAATAATTTTTATTTCAAAGTAACGATGTTGATTCATTTTAGAAAAAATCATAAAATATGCAAAATATCTTTGTTTTGTAAAGAAAAAAAAAATTTTAATTTTTAAAAAAAAAGATAGTTTTTGGCATTTGATTTTTTTAATCACTGATTCTAAATATCAATGAACTTTTAAAAATCATTTTCCTTTAAATTCATCGATATTTATATAAAACAAAACTATAACTTATTAATATTTTTACATTAAAATTGATTAAAAATGTTCATTTAGCAATTAATTGTGACATTCCGTTTGCTTAAATAATGGCAGCACTGAAAATTTACGTGGGAAAAATAAACAGAAATGAAAGCTTCTTGTTAGGAATTGTTGAAAAAGATAGAAATTACTTTGAATGATTAAAAATCAGAAAAAAACCTTTTTGAAGGCAAATGAAAAAAAAAAATTAAAAGTACATCAAAATAACAGAGGATCATGTTAAAATAAGTATTTATCAGTAAAATTAATTTACGTGGGAAAAATAAGCAGAAATGAAAAAATAGAGATCCCTGATTCGAACTCGGAGCGACACAATATCACTCCGTCGTTCCGCTATGATTCCAGCGTGCTACCAACTGCGCTACAAAATCCCGTAGCAGAAAGTGAAAATAGGTGTTAATTATAAATGGAAGGTAAAAATTGAAAGTAATTTTTTATTGAAGTGGGGATATTCACACATAACGATTGAAAAATTTCGATTCACGATTACATTTAAATGTATTGCAAAAAAATTTATTGATTTTTGATATTTTAATAAAAAGAGATTAATAATAAAGAATATATAATATGAACATAGCTTTTTTTTCTAAGGAATTTATGCCTATTTAACTGAATATTTCCGGGAAAAAATTTTCGAAATGGGCAAATTTTTCCTTTTTTTTTTTTACGGAATTATATGTTAAGAAAAGAAATATACATTACGCATTATTTTAAAGTAATCTATAAGTTTTGTGAAAGAGAACAAAAATTTCGATACTGATAAATATTTTAAATGAATCTCAGAAATGCATTGAATGCATTTTATCATCTTTATCTGACATATATAGTTATTTAATTTTGAAAATTATATAAAGAAAAATTGACGAAAAAATAACTTTTTCACTCGCATTTTTTTTTTTTTACTCGCCAAAGTTACTGATTTCTCCCTGTTTAAGGCAGAATTTTTTAGTGTAACCCTTGAGTTAGATGCGGTCGACGGCGAAACAGGTCAAAAGTCTTTGGCGCAAAGCTAATTAAATTATACCGTATCGTGGCGAAATAAATGATCTTTCCGATTCTGTAATTATTTTTTGTCTGATTTCAACACCGAAAATTGGATGACAATTTTAAAATGGTGGAAAATGTAAGATTAACGCTCGGCCGAAACGGAATGGAAATAAAACACAATTTCATAACACTAAAATTCAATAAAAAAAACACATGCAATTATAATACTAAATAGGAAATATCAATTTCCGGGACACTCTGGCGTCATAAGTAACTTAAAGAGTCAACAAAAAAAAGTGAAAAATATCGAGGATAAACAAATTTTACAAAACGAACAAAGGATGCTGAATTCCGAGTTTCCAAGTAAAATGAACAAGAAAAAAATAAAGAATGTCTGATTTTCACCAGGCAAGGGGTGAGCGACTGAAAATCGGGTTGTTTAGTAACAAAACGTCTTGTTCGTGAACGAAAACAAGCAGTGAAAGCTCAAGGTCAGAAGTGGGGGTAAGAAGTTCCCCAAACAAGTACACTAATAGTCATAAATCACAGGAAATGAACAAAAGTAAAAGAGTTTCCTTACTAGGGAAAAGAATTACTCATAATAAAATAGACTAATAAATCATGGTTATTATATATTTATACCATAAAATATAAAAACACAAGTAAAATTCAATAAAAGATCAAAATGAATCAGAAACAAAACAAAAGAAAAGAAAACTTAGCTGATGCTCCGTGAAGACAAATGCAATCCGAAGTTCCTAATTTCCCGGTAGGAAATATAAATTTTCTAGTAATCCGAAAATTTCTTCGTAGCCGGTAGCTACAATTTCAGAAATTGCTTTTTTTAAACTTCTTCATGAACTAGCAGTTCAGAATATTGAAGATAACTTTGTTAGACTAGTAGTCATATTAAAATTAAATAATTATTCGGGCCGTATGTTGGGCGACATTTTTATAACCGATACTCAAAAATAACTCCGGCGGCTAGCTCAAATAATTTTAATTGGTGGTACATTCTAATTGAGCACGGTTACAATTACATAAAAACAGGAAAAATCTTTACAAGTAAGGGGTTTGCGCGGGCGGACATTGGCACATCCTTCCTTCCCCGAGGCGGCAAGCTGACTGGTTAAGTGTTCACATGGCCAGTAGAGGGCGCTCTATTACCATTCGTTACAATGTTAGATTAAAAATATATAAGAATGAAAAAGCCTGGAAATTTATTTACATTCACTGCACAAAATCATTCAAAAAGAAAATAATACTGTGTGTGAAACTAATATATGTTTCAGAATTATATTTTTTTACAGTATTTTTTATTCCACTTTTCTTAAAAAAGTCAATCTTTAAGAATAAGGAAAATATCAGTCATAAAAAAATAAAAGGTAGAACACTTTAAAACGTTTATTTGTAATGAATTAGATATACTAATATCGATAGCAAATAACTTCGATCGATAGCCATGAGAGAGAGCATGAAAAAAAAGGGAATTCCCCTCTTCTCCATTACTCAAATTAACATCATTCACTTATGTCAAGAACAGCAAGTTTGACCTTGGCCACTGAGCGTTAAACAGAGGGGGGGGGGAATAATAATAATGATTCTGGTGCATGCGCAAAGCCTTTAGAATGTCTTTAAAGATTTAATTATTTTTGAGGGCTCAATTTTTAATTGAAAATTCCATGTTTTCACATATTGATTGGAAACAACAATAATTTTTAAAGAAAAAAGGTTACAAAAATAATACTTATATTATTTCTCGCAAAAAGGTTATTTTACGAAAATCACAAAAAAAATCTTTAAAATCCGTAATTTTTAAACGATTTTTTCAATCTTCGCAACGAAGTTGTAAAATATTATTTAACAAATGCAAAAAAGTTTTGTATGATAATCTTAATATTTGACGAAGTTATTCAATGTGGAGTTAAAATTGTGTGTATATATATATGAAAAGTACATTAAAATTACAGAAGATCATGTTAAAATAAGTATTTATCAGTAAAATTATATTTACGTGGGAAAAATTAGCAGAAATGAAAAAATCGAAAACCCTTGATTCGAACTCGGAGCGACACAAAATAACTCCGCAATACGATATCGAGCGTGCAAACAACTGCGCCATAAAGACAAGTAGCAGAAAGTGAAAATAGGCATTAATGTGGGACGGCGTCTATAGGGGAAGGTTCGATTAAAATGTTAAAATAATCACGCAGAGTTAAAATAACTTAATTTATTAATAACACAACTAAAACATTAACTATTTACAAGGGGTTTTAAATTATTCGAGATAACACCATACTAATTCCGAAAACACGTACTCTTTCTCAAAACAACGGAGAGAGCGATTTCCTCTGACCTACCTTCGTTCAAGCTTTGGTGCAACTCTCAGTTTCTTCTTTATGCCACCTTTATAAATACATGACCTCATCGTATCGCGCAGCTAAAACTCACGTGGTTTCTATTAGTGGTGCCATCTCTTACAATAAAAATCAAAAGAAGTAAAAGAAAACTTGTACTCCTTTCCTACAAGTTCGGCCATCCTGAGAATCACTGACCTCGGTGATTTTACATACCATACAATAAAATATAGGCCTCTGCAAAATTAATATTAATCAGAGATAAAAATTCCAATACAGACATTCAAATTTGAAAATAAGGATATAACTCTCAAAAATGAAATATTAATAGCAAGGAAAACAAAACACATTAATACACATTATGTTCTTTTAAAAAGAATAGAAAACGCTTTTTATAAAAATACATCATCATGGTGAGTAAAATTTCATTAAATCAGCAGATGAATTTGTTATCTTAGGTCCCTCATGATCACCCACTTTCTCTAAATCATATCTATCTCTAGGTTTTACTTTAACTATTCCATATGGTCCCAAAAACTTAGGCCTCAATTTCAAACCTGTCCCAAATTGTGTTCTCTGAATGACCACCAAGTCACCCATCTGGTAGTTAGGGGCCTTCCTGCGCTTCCTGTCATAGGTTCTTTTATTCTCTGCCTGTATCTTCTGGATATTTTTCTTTGCGTTTTGTCGTAATTGGTTCCTCTGTTCTTGAAATTCCTCCATCAGTAACTCCCTCAGGCGAAGGTCTTCCTTGTTTCTCATGGTGACGCCAATTAATAATTCAAATGGAGACCACTTAGTACTACGATTAAATGTACTATTTAAAATTCTTTGAAGTTGGTCTACGAACTTGAACCACTTGGTAGACTCCTCAATTGACAGCTTGGTCAAAACGGGAATAATAGTCCGGTATATTCTCTCGACTTGGCCATTCCCTCTGGGTACTCCGGTGGTGATTTGCAAATGTTGAATGTTTTCATTAGTACAATAATCTCCAAAAGCTCCAGAAGTAAAAGCAGAACCTCTGTCTGTTATTATTCTCTTGGGATTACTAAAAGTCTTTTGTTGCAATTTTAATTTATCCAAAGCATCTTCTGCGGAAGTAGATCTAACGGGATAAAGCCAGGTAAATTTTGTAAAAGCATCCACTATTGTGAGAATATGCTGATATTTCTGGTTAGTAGAAGGCAAAGGTCCGATAAAATCGACGTGATAAGTACTTAATGGCACATCCTCTTTAGGAATGGGGTTGAGGAATCCATCCTCTTTTCCACTCTTTTTGTTGGTCAAAATACATGGCACACAGTTAACAAATACATTTTGCACCTGCTTGCTCAAATTGGGAATGATTAATTCTTGTTTCACAACTCCTTCAGTCTTGGCAATGGAGAAATGTCCCTTCTCATGTGCTAACTTAATTATCTCAGTTTGCATATCTCTTGGTACAACTATCAATTCACGACCTTCAACATATTTGTAAAGTATTTCGTTTTTATCGAAAAAGTCTGAATTGCTGTTTGTTTCAATCAGTGACCTCAGACTCTGAGTGTATTCATCCTCTTGTTGTGCCCTTTTTAATCTTGCGGTTAGAGTATCGTTAGTAATTATTGCGACTGGATATCTGCTAAGGGCATCCACATGTTGCATTCTCTGGCCGGAACGATGCACAATTTCATAATCAAACTCTTCCAGCAATAATGCCCATCGCGCTATACGAGTAACCAAATCCTTTTTGTCCATAGTCCTTTGAAACGCTGAGCAATCCGTTATGACTTTGAAATGATTTCCCATAAGGTAGGTACGAAATTTCTTTAAAGCGTTGACAACAGCAAGAACTTCAAGTTCATAGCTGCTATACTTCTCTGCCGGAGTAGTTTTCTTAGACATGTATTGAACTGGATGCAATTTTCCATCTTCTGCCTCTTGGAGTAATACGGCTCCGTAGCCTTGTTGACTTGCATCCGTGTGCAATTCGGTTGTTTTTCCCTGCTGGAAAATACTTAATACTGGACTTTCAGTCAATAATTGCTTGAGCTTTTCAAATGCTTCTATTTGAGGTCGTTCAAAGACAAATCGATTGTCGTTTCTAATTAGATCACTCAAAGGCTTCGCTATTTTAGAGTATGACGGAATAAATTTTCGAAAATAGCCAGTGAGTCCTAAAAAGTTTTGGACTTGTTTGACAGTCGTTGGTACAGGAAACCTCTTGACAGCTATCGTTTTTGCAACTGAAGGGCGCACCGTTCCATTTTTGACAACGTGACCCAAAAATTCCACCTTTCGTTTTAAAAACTGACATTTTTCAAACTTGATCTCCAACCCATATCTGGATGCGACCTCAAACACCTTTTTTAGTTTTTCCTTCTTTCTCATCTTTAGCTGGAACGATCAAATCGTCCAAATAAATTATTACGATGCCTTTTCGCATGAGTTCCCTAAAAATGCTGTACATATATCTTTGGAATACGCTTGGGCTTGTACTGAGACCAAAAGGTACCTTATTAAATTCGAACTGCCCATCTGGTACAACAAAGGAGGTGAAATGCTTGCAATCCTCGTTTACGTCGACATGAAAAAACCCATTTTTCAAGTCTAACGTGGAATACACTTTAGCGTCTTGCAGCCTATCCAATACGTCCTCTATCAGTGGCAAGGGGAAGCGATCCTTGACTAGTTTTCGGTTCAGTTTCCTATAGTCAATGCATAGTCTGTCGGTACCATCTTTCTTCTTGACTAACACGATTGGACTTGCATATTCAGAAGAGCTTGGTCTCACGATTCCCTTATCCAACCATTCGTCGATCTGCTTGTTGACGGTCTGATTCTCCAGAAACGGCGTGCTGTTTGGTAAACTGGTATATCATCCTTCAGGATAATTCTCATGGATACATTTGTCGTTTCGGTCTCTTAGGTGTATAGCTGTTGATTAGTTCAGAGAGTTCCTTTCTTATTTGAGGATTGATAACATGTTTAACTTCGATTTCGTCTTCAGTTCTTGCCTCATAAACCTGTGTATTCACAAACCACACCTTCTCTTCGTGTTTACGGAAATAAACACCTTTTTTATCAAAGCCAAGAAAAGCTTGTTCCAAAATGTCCGATCCTATCACTGCCTGGAACTCCAAATGCACCGCAGGCACGACATGCCATATTACGGAATATTTCTCACCATCCAATTCGATTTCTCGTTGGAACGATCCTTTTGTTTTGACTTCGTACTTTCCCAATCCAGATAACACGGCAATGTCCTTCGAGAGTTTCGATTGCTCGATGATTCCTTTGCTTACATCTTCACGAATGAGCGAAACTGAGCTTCCAGTGTCGATTAGAGCCTCAAAAGTCTTGTTTCCGATGGTTATTTTCCTGGTCTTAATTCTGTCTTGCTGAATTCGTGAACAGATCTGGACCGGAGAGCTTGAAGATTTATTGATTTTCGTACCCTTGTTGCGCTTTGTACAATCTACGGCATAGTGACCTGGTCCCCTGCAGTAGCTACATGTTACCTGTTTAACTCTTTTATCGTAAGTTCTCGTCGATTGAAAGCATTTTCTATCATTCCAATTATTTCCAAGGTGAAAACGTTCTTGCCTTCGAGAACAATTATCGTTATTGTTCGATCTCTTAGCAAATGAGTTTAACTGCTTTGGCCCTATAGTTCTTCGGACGTCCTCATAATCTGCAAATTTTTTCGCTAGCTCAATAGATGAGTTAATAGTAGACCATTCGTCCAAAAAATGTTCCTGAAAATCATACGGCGCCCTCTTCTTCATTTGATCAGCTATGATTAATTCTCGTAATTGGTCGTAGGTGTTAACTTTTAAGCCCAAAGTCCATCCATCAAAATACGTCTGTAATTCGTGTTGAAAATCTTGCCATGTTCGTTCATCGGACTTTTGGTGAAACAAAAATAACTGACGAAATTTTTCCGAAAAGATAATTTAAATCTTTGTAAGAGCAAATTCTTTATATGATCGTAATCGTTACACTTACCAGTTGGTTCTCTTGCGATAAGATGGGCAATTTCGACGGGTATTAAACCTATAAGTTTTTGAACCCAATATTTTTTCGGTAAGGAAGTTAGTTCTGCATGACGCTCAAATAAGGTAAGATTCAAACCAATATCTTCCTTCATATTAAACTTATGAAAAGTTTCGTGAAACAGTTTATTCGATACTTGAACGTTTTCGGTGTTATTCGGCATACCGGCAGTCTGTTGCGCTTGTATTCGCAACTTCTCTAATTCGTACTCTCGTCTTTCTCTCTCATCCTTTCGCATATCCTCTCTCTCAGCCCTCTCTCTCTCAGCCCTCTCTCTCAGCCCTTTCTCTCTCAGCCCTTTCTGTACGTTCCTCCACTATGCTATCAAGCATCTTTTTAACATCGTCTTCAACGTAATCTGGGCTTTTTACGATCAGCTCCTTTAACTTCAATTTTGTGATACCTGCTTCGATAGTAAGATCCAAATCCTCGGTGAGTGACACCAAATCCTCTTTCCTTTTTGCGAGTAAGAATGCCATTTTTATTCTCAGAATGGTGACCCAGAGAACAACTTAAATTTTTACCCAAGTTAAATGAGACAAAACCATTAAAATGACACGCAAAAAGTTTACTCACTTAAAAAGAAACAAAAGATAATTTAAATAAGATGCAATTATCAATTATAGACAAAAATGGACTTTTTAAAAAATTCCCGAAACTTAAATCCTTTTACAAAACACAACAGTATTACAGTTTATATCAATTTATTTTTTATTAAAAAAAAAACGCGTTCCTCTCATTTATCAAAAATAGATTACTAAGAAAAAACACGGAAAGTACTCAGTTATTAATCCAAAACTAAAGAAACATCAAATATTTATGTCTGCAATTAAACCAATAATAGTACCTAGTACTTCAAAATTCAATTTCAGATTCACAGAACAGGAAATTTACACACAAAAAATCATTCATTTATATAATTTTCGCCTATTACTCACACAATACCAAAAAAAAAAAAGGATACTAGCACAATTCAATGTAATTCTGAAGACACTTTACCTTGACCTCAATGACACAGGAAATATTGTTTCGTGTTGATAACTCGCAATTCGATGCAGTTCCAAAGGTTCTCTCGTCAGTGTTGACCTCAATGATCAAGGTAATCCCGTTCAATTCGTTCAGTATCTCGTTGAGTCGCTGGGCTTCCAGTTTTGGTTGACTGTAGCTGACGTGAAAATTCGCCAAGATTCCGTGTTTCTAACCAAGTCAATGGACTCCTTTTTCTTGTTGACTGTTCTCGCTGAAGTATTTCCGTATCGCTCATAAAATTTCTTATCCAGCTGAAGGCTTCGCCGGGTCTCTATTCGATGCAAGGCAAGGTCTATGTACCACTCAGGAAATCAAAAATCGATGTGGAGGTAAAACTTTTAAAAAATGCTCTTAGATAAAACTTTGAATAGTTTAAAAAATTCTGGATCGAACCTCCAATTTGTGGGACGGCGTCTAGGGGAAGGTTCGATTTTAATGTTAAAATAAGCACGCAGAGTTAAAATAACTTAATTTATTAATAACACAACTAAAACATTAACTATTTACAAGGGGTTTTAAATTATTCGAGATAACACCATACTAATTCCGAAAACACGTAATCTTTCTCAAAACAACGGAGAGAGCGAATTCCTCTGACCTGCCTTCATTCAAGCTTTTGTGCAACTCTCAGTTTCTTTTTTCTGCCACCTTTATAAATACATGACCTCATCGTATCGCGCAGCTAAAACTCACGTGGTTTCGATTAGTGGTGCCATCTCTTACAATAAAAATCAAAAGAAGTAAAAGAAAACTTGCACTCCTTTCCTACATTAATGATAAATGGAAAGTAAAATTGAAAGTAATTTTTTATTGAAGAGGGGATATTCACACATAACGATTGAATAATTTCGATTCACGATTACATTTAAATGTATTGCAAAATATTTATTGATTTTTGATATTTTAATAAAAAGCAATTAATATTAAAGAATATATAATATGAACATAGCTTTTTTTTTCTAAGAAATTTATGCCTATTTAACCGACTATTTCCGAAAAAAAATTTCAAAATGGGCAAATTTATCCTTTTTTTTTACGGAATTATATGTCAAAAAAAGAAATATACATTACGCATTATTTTAAAGTAAACTATAAGTTTTGTGAAAGAGAACAAAAATTTCGATACTGATAAATATTTTAAATGAATCTCAGAAATGCATTGAATGCATTTTATCATCTTAATCTGACATATATAGTTATTTAATTTTGAAAATTATATAAAGAAAAATTGACGAAAAAATAACTTTTTCACTCGCATTTTTTTTTTACTCGCCAAAGTTACTGATTTCCCCCTGTTTAAGGCAGAATTGTTTAGTGTAACCCTTGAGTTAGATGCGGTCGACGGCGAAACAGGTCAAAAGTCTTTGGCGCAAAGCTAATTAAATTATACCGTATCGTGGCGAAATAAATGATCTTTCCGATTCTGTAATTATTTTTGTCTGATTTCAACACCGAAAATTGGATGACAATTTTAAAATGGTCGAAAATGTAAGATTACCGCTCGGCCGAAACGGATTGGAAGTTCCGCCAAGTAAACAACTGGCAGGAGTAAAACAATTAGGCGTTTTAAGGTTTTTAATTAATATCTTTTCAACTAATTACAATATTGTAATATAAATGGGCAATACGGCTTCCCCGGAAAATTTCTGATCTTTTGGTACCTTCCGCGACTTACTGCGTCGTACAGTTCGTGAGAAGATAGACGCACATACATACATACATACATACATAGATGGATAGATAGATACGTTTGTTTACCTTCGGATTTTAATACTGTAAGAAGATAGCCCTGTAAAGGGAGGGGAGCACCTGAGGAGGTCGATTTCTCGTATATCTCGCGATATGACGTAAAACTATCGAGCCTCCAAATATCAAGATCCTAGCTCAATTCCAAATGGGGCAAAATATTTTACCCAATCCCATAGAAATAACATTAGAACAGGATATTTTAGTACTGGAGCCCTCCCTAGGTCTACCAAAAGAAGGCCAAGAGGATAAATATAAGTGTCTCCCTGAGGGGTACCTGTGGTTCAAATGTCAATGCAGAGACTCAAATACATTTCAAAATATTACAGATTTAAAAAAGTTTTAAAAAGTTTAAGACGTTGAAATAAAATACAAGGAATGATCCTACGAGCAAGAAATTTGGTGAGAATATACAATGGAGGCAAAGGGATCGAATGAGCGGACTGAAAGGTGAATTGCTGAGCTATTGGCAAAATGTTATCCGGGGGGAGGCACCTGGAGGGAAGGAAGTCCTTGCACTTCGTAACCAAACAGATAGTACTATCGGTCTCCCAAGTATTAACCCCATATCATCAAAAAAATGGCATCATAGGATGAACATAGGGATTGATATTTTAGTGTGTATGCCCTCCCCTTCCAAAGCAGGTCATCATTAGTAAAGCAACCAAGGAGGGGGGGGGAGACAGTCCAAATCGATCGACGCCACCGCTCGCGTTCATTGGTCAAATCAAACAGCACGCCCTTCCCCAGTTTGTTGTTGAATTGAATTATGTGCAATTTCTTTCGGCTGTACTCCACCAGTTTTTAATTTTTCCTCACGTTTCTTTTGACGATAATTTTGCATATATTCTGCTCGGAATTTACCCATCTCTGCAAATCACAAAATCATGAAAATTTAATTAGTTTGGTAAATGTTTAAAAATTAGAAATATTAGAGAAAGTCAAAATTATATATCCGTGTTATTAATTAGTTAATTTTTTTAATCACAATTAAAAATATTGTATTGACAGTGACAGGAATTAACCTCAAAGTATGTAAAAGAAAGGCACTAAAATATTTATTCGAATAATTCCATATTACTTATTCGTATTTTTTTTAAATGATGCATTTTGTCAAACGCTTAACAGTAAATATAATTATTAATATAGTTTACACATATAAATATAATCTCAGATTTCATACACAACAAGCCCTGAGACTTAGACAAGAGTGTAAGAATTGCAAGCTTATCCTGGATGAAGTCTAATAAGACTTGCTGATATGAGCGAAGTGGATTTAAAGTCATGAAAACGAAATCGAGTTTTTGAATTCGAATCTTTTTAAATGATAAATTTAACAATATAAAAAAGGCTGCCGGCTTGATGGCTACTAGAGTTGGACCTCGATGCGAGGGTAGAAAGAGAGACCACCACTGATTGGTCAAATCAAATAGCGCGCGCTTCCCCGACTTCGTTTGTACTTTTGTCGTTCCCGACAACGTTTGTAGAATAATGTTATCCAATATCTGTGTGAAGATTGAAAAAAATTGCTTAAAAATTACGGATTTCAAAATTTTTTTGTAATTTTCGTAAAATACCGTTTTTGCAAGAAATAATTTAAACAGTCTTTTTAATACATTTTTTATTTTAAAGTACTTTGTTTTTGCAATTAATGTGTGAAATTTCAAAACTTTAACGTAAAAGTTAAACCCTCTAAAAAAATGAAAACTTAAAAAAAAATTCTCAATTGCGTGAAGGTCATTCATTCACTTTGCGTTTGCTTTCTGTTTGGAAGACAGGAAAGGTTGAGGTAGTTTCAAGAATTTCACTGCGTAGTAAAAAGGGAAATTCCGCCATAACACGGGACGCTCATTCATATAACGCATCACAACCGATAGTTTTTTTTTTCATTCTTAAAGATTGATTTATTGCAGAACAGAAAAAAGAAACCATGGTCAAGAGACGTGGTTCTACTGTAGAAGAAAAAAATATCATAAAAAAATATAATGAAATATTCTTAAATATATTTTTATCGCATAGTATTATTTTCTTTTTGAATTTTATACTGTGAAATAAATCAATATCATTGCGTTTAAATAAAAAAAATTTTTTAAACTTTTAGTATCAGTGATTTAAAAAATAAAAAGCCAAAAACTTTTTTGAACAAACTTTAATAAAACTCTCAAAATACTTAATAATTTCTTCTTTTATAAAGATAATTGCATGAAACTTTTTTTCCGCGTGTCGAACATTTCAAAAATTCCTCACAACTTTACTTCAAAATTTAAAATAGTAGTAAAATTTTGTAATTTGAAAAATTTCTACTTTTCTGTCTTTTTTCATCATACAACTATTTTTAAAAAGGCTACATTTTCGTTTAGGGAACTAAAAAATTGCAACGAAAGAATTGAAAAGTGAGTGAGGGATTTATAAATTCGCCCTGTTCGCCTATTCGAAGGTTTTTGGCGGCGGACCGTGGCCGCGGTGGCCAAGGGGTTTAGGCATCGGATCATGGCTAACGTGTCATGAGTTCGATCCCAGTACCACTAAAAGATCCACCGTGTAGGGGTACGATGCATGTTAAATATGTCGAGAGCTCAAACGTCCTCCCGTTGGTATGGTGTGGTAGTTAGGAGAGGTGGTGCCAGCTCAGGTGTCGTCCGCGTCACTTGACCATGCTTCAAATTTACGCAGACCATCGCCGAAAGCCCTCGTGTTGCTAATCAGTGCGACGTTAATATTCACTCACTCACTTGGCGACGGACCTCGAAATTTCAACCATGGTCAAGAGACGAGGACGACACCTGAGCTTTCACCCATCTCTCCTAATTACCACACCACACCAAAGCAAGAACAAATTTCAAAAAAGGGAGTTTTAATGGCATAGTTAAAGAAATCACTCACATCGCGCATACACACACATAAGTGTTATCGTCCTAAAGGAAACAGGAAATTCCCACGGGGGTTAAGTTATTCACTCGGTAAAAGCCCGTGCAACGCCGGGCTAAGCGAAGAGGAAAGAAACAAAGAAGTAAAAGTAATTTCGATAAATTATATTGGAAGTGCTGATTTTGTGAAGAGAATGGAAAGTGTTAAACGACAAAACCATTGATCCGCACTCATGGGCCTTGCATTCACATCGTACGCGTCACATCCATACAAAAGTGCTGGCGTCAGAAAGGAAGGAGGAAATTAACATGGGGATTAAGTTAGACCCTCGGTAAAAGCCCGTGCAACGCCGGGCCGGGTCAGATAGTATATATATATACATGTATATATGTGGGAATTTCCACATAGACCGCACTCTAGAGGGCACTGGTGATGCAAGCCACCAGCGTGCGAACGGAGCAGAGAGGGAGGAGCGAGCAAGCGGTCTCGACGAGGAGGTCTGAGAGCTAGCGCTGCTGAAAAGAAAAGCAATCGGGAACTAACTGGCCATGTAGTGACTAGCGACCCGATGTTGGAAGGATAGTCACATGAAGGTGACGCATCCATCACCTGAATTACATAAGTCATCGTGAACTGTATAAGAACGTTGTTACCATTGTGAACTGCGGTGTGATAATTGTGATGTGAATAAAAGACTGAGAAACCCTTCTTGAGAGCAAGAAGTTTGTCTAGCCGTTATTATTTGTATATCTGTGTAGTAGTGTGTAGTCCTGTTACAAGTGTTCACATTAAATGTTAGTCAAAAGCAGTGTCGTCAATTCAAATACCCCTAGAACTCCGTGTCATAACCTCATATATATATACTAGCTTTCATGGCCCGGCGTTGCACGGGCTTTTACCGAGTGCATACATATGTGCATATGTGAAATTAACATGGGGATTAAGTTATACCGAGAGTATAACTTAATCCCCATGTTAATTTCCTCCTTTCTTTCTGACGCCAACACTTTTGTGTGGTTTTGACGCGTACGATGTGAGTGCATGACCCGTGAGTGCTTGTCATGGCTTTGCCGCTTAACATTTTCCCTTCTCTTCACAAATTCAACACTTCCAATATTATTTTTCGAAATTACTTTGATTTCTTTGTTTCTTTCCTCTCCGCTTAGCCCGGTGTTGCACGGCTTTTACCGAGTGAATAACTTCATCCCCATGGAAATTTCGTGTTTCCCTCAGGCCGATAGCACTTATGTGCGCGATGAGAGTGATTTCTTTAACTATGTCATTAAAACTCCCTTTTTCGAAATTTGTTCTTACGTTGGTGTGGTGTTCTAATTATTAGAGATGGGTGAAAGCTCAGGTGTCGTCCTCGTCACTTGACCATGGTTGAAAATTTCGAGGTCCATCGCCAATAACCCTCGAATAGGCGAACAGTGCGAATTTAAAAATCACTCACTCAGTTTTCAGTTCTTTCGTTGCAATTTTTTAGTCCCCGGAAACGAAAATGTAGCCTTTTTAAAGATAGTTGTATGTTGAAAAAAGACAGAAAAGTAGAAATTTTTCAAATTTCAAAATTTTACTACTATTTTAAATATTGAAGTAAAATTGTGAGGATTTTTTGAAATATTCGACACACGGGAAAAATGTTTCATGCAATTATCTTTATAAAAGAAGAAATTATTAAATGATTGTTTTAAGTATTTTGAGTGTTTTATTAAAATTTGTTTCGAATGCATAACATACTGCCATGGAAATTCACCTTCCTTTATCAAAGTTCCTGGTATGTGTGGGATTCCTTTATATTAACGTCACTACATATCTCCCTTTTTCGAAAAAAAAAGTATTTTCCAGATCTTACTAATGTCAAACAGGTTTCAGTTCTCTTTCTACAGCACGGTGTTACAGTGGCTTTTTTTAGTGTAGAACTATTTTCTCCCTGACTCTCCCCTCAGATATAAGATTTATCTTCAAGTTTCTATTCATGACATATCAAAAACAATATTGCTTTAGTAAAAAAATAATAAATTTAAACAATAAAAAGAAAACTATTTTGATGCTTGAGTAAAAAAAAAGTCATCATTTTTTAATAATAGATAATTTTTAGGAATCTAAAATAATAAAATATTTTTCAGTTTTTCATTAATCAATCAATCGCTATTTACAGTTAGCTTAAAAATGTCTCTCTAGAACGTATTTTTATCCAAAATAATAGGCGATATACTTTTTATTAACAAATAATTAATTTAATAAGGAAATAATAGAAATATTCATTTGATTTTAAAAAATATATTAATTTAAATCCACATTATCTATAAATAATAATTAAAAAAATTCTACAGATAGCTCTTGAAACGTTTGGATGTTTGATTAAACATATGTAAGAGCTAAGAAAAACACTATGTGAAAAACCTAGTTATAAGTACACATTCACTGAAAAAAATCATTCAAAAAGAAAATAATACTATCTGATAAAAACATTTAATTTTTTTAATTTAATTTTAGTTTTTCATTCGACACTGTGTTAATTAAATTATTTAAACACGTATCTGAAGAAAAAAAGTTTTTTATACAAAACTAACTTATTAATTATTTTATGATAAAATTGATTTAAAATGTTCATAAGCCTTTATTTACATATTCACAGTATAAAATTCAAAAATAAAATAATACATGTGATAGAAAATATATTTCAGAATATTTCCTTTTGTGTGTAATGATGTGTGGCGACGCAATGTACAGTAGAAAAAAAAATTTAAGACAAGTATGAAAAAAGCGACCGGCGGGTTTCTGCGAGGCGGACACCCTCCTTCGCATTGACCGCGCACGGCAGTGCTGCAGTTATAGTCTTGAGTGTAGCGGGAGCTCTGAGCACTCCGCCACAAGAGCAGTTAACATTGAATGCAATAAATAAAAGTGGATCAAAAATAGTTAAGACAATTGAATTTAGCAAATAAAAAGAGAAATTTAAGTTATGGAGGATTGTACGAGTCCAGGAGAATTCTCCTGGGTCGCTTCCTCTTAATATTGGCTGTATAATTTTCAAGGTTTTGCATATTAATATAATCAGAGCTATTGAGTGAATCAAAAAATTTAATCGAGTGATCTTGGATATGCTGCTTAAAGGATGGTATATTTAAACAAAAAAAAATGAAAAGTACATAAAAATAACAGAGGATCACATGTTAGAATAAGTATTTATCAGTACAATTAATTTACGTGGGAAAAATTAGCAGAAATGAAAAAATCGTAATCCGTTGATTCTAACTCCGAGCTACACGATATCACTCCGCATGAAGTAAAAATTGGGACTACTTTTTAAAAATTCTTTTAAAAAAAGTTTTGGGAATTTTATTTTTTAAATGAATGGATCTAAAAGAGAATTCTTGAAGTTAATTAGTGTAGAATATCGATTTAATAACACGAAAAGTAATTCATACCCAACGATTTAGAAATAATTTTCATAAAAACGCATCAGTTTTAACACTATTTTAAAAAATTCGGAAAAAATAGAAAATATCGTTATTTTACAAAAAAAAAATTATACGGTATCGTGGCGAAATAAATGATCTTTCCGATTCTGTAATTATTTTTTGTCTGATTTGAATACCGAAAATTCGATGAGAATTTTAAGATGGTCGAAAACGTCGGATGACGAGAAAAAAAAATTTCACTCGCATTTTTTTTTTACTCGCCAAAGTTACTGATTTCCCCCTGTTTAAGGCAGAATTTTTTTAGTGTAACCCTTGAGTTAGATGCGGTCGAAGGCGAAACAGGTCAAATGTCTTTGGCGCAAAGCTAATTTTCGACGCCAATGTTTGGCTAAATGTAAAATCGCGTATTTTAAATTATTTAAAAAAACATTACCTTCATTTTAAGGGCATAATTTTTACGTTAATGCTCTCAAACATCACCAACTATTTGCAAAAATAACGTACTTTGAAATAAAAAATGTACAAATTACTACTTTTTAATTTATTTCTCAGAAAAACATAAGTTTACGAAAATCACAATTTTTTTTTAAATCCGTAATTTTGAAGCAATTTTTTCAATCTTCGTATATGTTACGGATAATATTACTGTACAACGGAAAAAAGGTTTGTGAGATATCTTCATAAATGACGAAGTTATTCAATGTGAAGTAAAAATTAAGACTACTTTTTAAAAATTCTTTAAAAAAAGGTTTTGGAAATTTTATTTTTTAAATGAATGGATCTAAAAGAGAAAGGCTTGAAGTTAATTAGTGTAGAATATCGATTTAATAACACGAAAAGTAATTCATACCCAACGATTTAGAAATAATTTTCATAAAAACGCATCAGTTTTAACACTATTTTAAAAAATTCAAAAAAAATAGAAACTATCGTTATTTTACAAAAAAAAATTATACCGTGTCCTGGCGAAATAAATGATCTTTCCGATTCTGTAATTATTTTTTGTCTAATTTCGACACCGAAAATCGGATGACAATTTTAATATGGTGGAAAACGTAAGATTACCGCTGGGCCGAAACGGAAGGGAAGTTCCGCCAAGTAAACAACCGGCAGGAGTAATACAATTACGCGTTTTAAGGTTTTTAATTAATATCTTTTTGACTAATTACAATATCGGAATATAAAAAGGCAATACGGCTTCCCCGGAAAATTCAAGATCTTTTGGTACCTTCCGCAACTTTCTGCGTGGTGCTGTTCGTGAGAAGATAGATAGATAGATAGATAGATAGATAGATAGATAGATAGATAGATAGATAGATAGATACGTTTGTTTACCTTCGAATTTTAATAGTGTAAGATATATATATATACATTGATGTCCAAAAGTTAAGCATAATTGATAATTATGTGAATAAAGAAGGAAATATAAATCAGAATGGCGGGAAACGTGATATGCGAGTGTAAAATGATTATAAAATAAGGAAGTTAATCAAAAGAATTATAATAATTAATTTTTTTATCCAAAGTAGCAGTTTGAAAGAAAACTGAGCATAGCAAGAATTCACACTTTAAAAAAATGAAAGAAAAGATTAAATAAAATATTGATGCTGCAGTTTAATAAGGCGTGTGGTCACCTCTGACGGCCAGGCACGCTGCACAGCAATTTACCATACTTGCTATGATATGATGAATGAGTTGTGGGCTCAAACGGTTCCAAGCTTCTTGGAGAACTCTCTTCAGTTCTGTAACTTAGCTTGGTGGGTGCGAAAGGGCTGTAATTTGTCTCCCGAGCATTTCCCATGCATGCTCGATAGGATTTAAATCAGGGGAGTTCGCAGGCCACGACATGCGCTGGATGTTTTCCGTTTCAAGGAAGTCATCAGTCAGCACCGATCGGTGACATGGCGCATTATCATCTATGAATATGAAGTCAGGACCGACAGCACCTCGAAACAAGCGAATATAAGGCTCAAGAACTTCGTCTCTGTATCTTTGAACAGTCACAGACCCCGTGTCAAAGAAATGGAGGTTTATGCGGCCGTCCATCATGATGCCTGCCCATACCAATACTCCCCTTGATGGAAAATGATTTCTTTCCGTTATGTTTCTTGGTTCAAAAGGTGTTCCACGTTTTCTCCATATCGTTACCCGCTGAGAATCACTACTCAGACTAAAACGGGACTCGTCACTGAACATCACATTGGCCCACTCTCCCACACTCCAAAGTTGATGTTTTAAACTCCAGTTCAAACTAGCGCGTTTATGCGCAGACGTGAGGGGAATGCAAATTGCTGGTCTTCTGGCATACAGGCCAGCATGATTGAGTCTCCTGTAAATAGTTTGTCTTGAAATTCGTATTCCTGTGGCGACTGTGAGCGCCGAACCCAGTGCTCTGGCAGTACTGCCCTTCTGACGTCACCCACTTATTACCAGATATCGGTCTTGGCGAGGGGTTGTGACTCTTGGTCGACCTGATACTGGTTGTCGGATAACATCTCCCGTTCTTTGAAACCTCTGCCACAGTCTTGAGATCACAGACTGGTCCACATTCAGAATTCGAGACACTTCGGTTTGTGATCGTGAGGATTCCAGCATTCCAACGATTCTTCCTTTCGTAAACATGTCCAATTGGCGTCTTTGTGCCATCATTCCCCTTGTTTGATGGTTAACAACGTTCCTTCGCACAGCAGTTGCACTAAACTTGTCTGAACTGCCTATGCTGCGTGAATCGGTTTCTCCGCGTTCCGACATGCGCCGGTGTTTCGCGCAGGACGTAGTCGATTGAAAAGTTTTGCATAAATCGAAAGTTTCTTCTTCACCCAATTAATATCCGCAAGAAATTTGGAATAATTTTACGAATATTTACTCCGTGTTTTTCGGATTTTGCGATTTATGCTTAACTTTTGGACACCATTGTAAAAAAATATATATAATTTTTTGATGGCTAAAACTTTTTGCTAAACTTGATTTCGAACAATTATAAAAAATTACGTTCGTTAGTGGCAAAAGCAGGCTTAATCAATAATGTATATTTTTACTTTTTATTTCTTGATTCCAAAATATGGTGAACATTTAAATGATATGTAGATAGAAAATGAATACTCAGTTTCGTATTTTAAAATCAGATAAATAGTCCAATGGTCTAAATTTATATGGCATCACATTCACTTTATAGCTGCAATCACCTGTTTCCAACCTATCGGCTTATGAATTCATCTGGCGTCATAGTCACGGGATAAATGGAATCTTGTGTTTTCAGCCAATAGTCAAAGCGCTTCGCTGTTGCGTTCTTTTAAAAAGTACATACACCCATGGAAAAAAAATTAGCGCACCAAGAAATAATTGCGGGATCGTAACGAAACTTGGCATGAAGGTACGTTGGGTGGTTGCGCATTACATATAGCCGAGGGCGTTTAGCGTCGTTCTCCGTTGAGTATAAAACAGGTAACCAAATCTTGTTTGAGTGTGCTGAATCGTTTACAAGGGAAGGTCTGAGGTAAACATGCCATTACGCCGTTTTCGAAGACAATATGAGCAGCTGTCGCAGTTTGAGAGGGGGAGAATCATCGGCAGGATGGAAGCTAGGTGGTCATCTAGGCGAGTAACTCGTAAATTAGGCCGCTCTGTGTTGTGGGGAGATGTTGGGATCAGTGGATCCGAAAGATGTCATTTACATGTAGACCAGTCTCAGGATGCCCTCAACAGACCAGTCGTCGAGACGACCTCCACATCGTAAGAAATTCACGCATACAGCCAACAGCTTCATCGGCCACCATCCAGGCACAGGTAGCACCTTCACTAGGGGCCCCTGTGTCTTCTCAAACCATACACGAAAGCTCCTGGTTGAAGGACATTTGGCATCGCAGCGCCCATTACGTGTGTTGCCCTTGACGCCCACCCATCGACGTCTCCGTTTGGAGTGATGCCGCACATGAGGAAACTGGACTGCAGCGGAAGGGAACTGAGTCGTCTTTAGCGACGAATCCAGATTCAATGTCAGCAGTGATGACAATCGCGTTCGTATGTGGATACCCCGTGATGAACGCCTCAATCCTGCCTTTTCTTTACAATAACACACCGCTCCCACAGCTGGTGTGATGGTATGGAGTGTCATTGCCTACAATACACAATCACTCCTAATATTGATCCGTGGCACCATGACAGACCAGTGGGATGTCCGTGACATCCTGCAACCACATGTGTTGCCACTCATGCCACGGCTCCCATTAGCCATTTTTCAACAAGGCAATGCTCGGCCTCACATGGAAAAGGTGTCACAAGACTATCTCCGCACTGTTACTACCCTTCCTTTGCCTGCCTGATCCCCAGATTTTTCTCCAATCGAGCATATCTGGGATAATTTGGGATGGCGATTTGGGCATCCCATGAGTTTGAACGAACTAGAGGCAAGGTTACAGCAAATATGGAACGAAATGTGTCAAGACATCTTACAGATTTTGTATACTTCAATGCCCGATCGTATCGCATTGTGCATTCGCGCTAGAGGGAGTTCACCAGGGTATTAAATCCTCCATTCTTTTGCCTTTTTCTCTGAAATTAATTATTCTTTTTCTTTCATTTTTAATCATTTACTTATATCAAAGTAGTCATTACGTATGCAAAATTTCGTTTCGTTTTGACGACTCCTTCTTGGTGCGCTAAATGTTTTGTCCGCGAGTGTATTTGTCAGCAATAATTACGCACACAAATAAACAAGATGAACCTGTTTTAAAATTACATTTAAAATAAAAATTGTTTTTTTTTTAATTTTTAAATCTTTTTGAAGAAATATTTTACACTATACTTGAACAATTTTTATCCAATTATAAAGTTTGAAATCGTATCTAAATTTTGCAAGTAGAACAACTTTGATGTCAGTTTCGAATTCAGTAGACAACACATGATTGCAATTATCATGTGACCGTCATCAATTTAGCCCGCTGAGCGGCAATGAAATGTAAAGTTTATCTTCCGTGCGGGCCTAGTAGCTGAGGGGGCATGGGTGCCAGCTGAAAGCTGATGTTGTTATAATTGAGCAGGGACGTCCGGGCCCAGGGCTTCGGCCTCGATGAGAGCCTCGTCCTGTTTTCTACGCTCAGCCTTAAAATGATAATGATTGCAACGGTCAAATGCTTTTTTCCGATTCCAAAAAACTGGGAATTTCGGACGATCTGGCTACATGTGTCCACAGAAATGTCTGGGCCTCGTCATTCAGTGGAAGGGCGGCAGTCGGTCGAAACTGTAAGTCGTGCACATTTATTTACTTCGGGTTTCTACGAGTATCTGGCAACGTACTGTTTACTTTTAAGGGTCATACCTGGGGCCTACATTTGTGTAGGGGCCCAGCAGGGCCGCTTTTCCGCTTAGACACATGCCTAGGGCGCAAAAAATGGGAGGGCGCCAAAGGAGAGAAAAATAAAATAACAGCGAATTTACGACCACCTAGCGAGTCATGAGAGAAGCATTTCTGCCCATTAGTGAGCAAAAACTTAAATGAGATCTGCTGCAGAAAAAGCGACAGTTTCATGTTGTTATGCACTCTAATTGTCTTTGTAATGATGTCTTTAATGATTTTGCAATGAACAAAGCTCGGAGAAAACCTTTGGTGTCCAGGTGCAATGACTCAACAAAGAATGAGGATGTCTAAAAGTAAAAGATGGTAAGGAGATAAGCGATGAAAAAGATGATAATTAACAAGTTTAAAAGCCTGTACAATAATGTGCACTTTATACTGTAATTGCAAACGATTTCATTAATTTACTGTACTCATTTACAAAAGGGACGGAGGAAAGGAACAACTATATTTTCCCTACAGCTACCGGTTGCCAGCCATAGGTGAGGACTAATGGAAGACTCTCCAAAGATCAAAAAGAAAGAGTCACTTCCAAACCATACCCGGCAAGATAAGGAGGGTGGTGGTGCCCTGAAAATAGTGGGGAGAGGAGAAGGAGATTTAAAACCGCCCTGGGTGCGTCAGGGCCTCCTTGCCATGGAATTGGATGTTCGAGTTGCCCTGTAGAAGGAATTACACATGTTAAATGTTGATGTGGTGTGGAGAATAGGGTGGCACTCAGGTTTGGATTTCGCCATTTGACCGACATCTATCGCCGTATTGCTTCCGAGTGGGTCATGAATACAAATAATTCAGCTAATAATTATGACTTGCTATTTCAAAAAGCATTTGAGATAAAAATTTGACGATCTCTTCATAATATATGAGGTTTGACTAACATAAATATTACAAAGTGATGAAATTCATTCTTGTAAAATTAGATAATTGTTACTATTTATCTAAAGAAAGATTGTACGGTAATTTTTCTCTCTGAAACGTTTAGCGAAATCATACTAGATAAGAATGTTAAAAATAAATTCATTTTCATTTTTTTTTCTTTTCTTCAATGAAAGGCCAAACAAAAAAAGTAGTAATTTTAATTTCCTAAATTACTTATGCATTTAATTACTAATGCATTTAATTATATGTAATTTCGGAATAATTCTTTTTCCCCCCTCCTTGAAAGTAATACCTCGTGTTTACATTCTTTTCATGCTCGAAATTGTTAGATTATAAATTCTCTAATTGTTTTAGCTCTTTTTTTTTCGTAACTCAATGAATTTTATGAAAAATTTAATTATAACATTATTTTAGCTTTGGATTTAAAACATGAATGGCATTTCAAAAAGTTAACATCAATTTTCAAAATGGCCCCTGCTTGAATACGATATTGCGCTTCTGAACTTCATATTCATAATTAAATTAATCAACAAGATGTGTCTAAAGAAGTTTAAAACAAATGAAAATTAGTACCACCTTCATTCCTTGCGTTTCCATTTTAATTAACGAATTATACATTTCATAATAATGCGTACGAGTAATAGATAATTAAATCTATATGTGCGTGTATTAAATATTATTTTTTGCATATTAATTTCAAAAAGTTGTATAATAATTAAATATTTTATTTCTAAAATAATGCAAGAAACTATGTGTGTGAGCAGAAAAATTTTGAATAAAAGAAAAAAAAAAAACAGCGTGAACTGGCTCGTCAACTGGCCAAAGTGGAAAGACTGGTTTATTATTGAATGGCCATGAACAATGGATCGAGCCGATTGCTGCCTGGGTGTTTGAGAGGGTGCACACTGATTGGTTTCAAATGACCTTTTCGAGGAATCTATGGCAATGCGTGCTATTTGTATCTTTTAAAGATCTCAAATAGGGTCTACTTTTGTATAGGGTCCAGCGCCTCAAAGAGTCTTAAGACGCCCCTGGTCACAACAAAAAATTTGCAGTGACGTTTCGAAATTTGTTTTTTTAATCTATTCGCATTGATATTTTCAGACAAAATCTGAATTATGTGTACTTATACACTGTGTAATCATTCTTTTATTACTATTATTTTTATGATCATGCGTATCAAGTGGCGCACTTATCCGGTAGAACAGAACCCGGGACCTTTGGCGCCGAAACCGAGTAACTTAACCACTACACCAAAATGATCACCATGATGCGGAGGTTGTTATTGGCTTATATAGATTATACGGATGTAAAAATTATATTCATGAACCAATGATTGCCACAACTTGCATGACGAGAACGATACCCGAGTTAGTAATCCACGCTTCAAATTTATACACCACGACGACATGAGGACTTTGAATTGCGTCAGATTTAATGTACAACAAGCTCTCTTTAATGGCACCAAGATTCTCGACTGCATCAACACCATCCTAAATTATTCTCAAATAACGAGAACCTGAATCTGATACTTCACTTATCAAACCTCCAGGTTATGTTCTGTGAACTATGGGTAATTTGGTCAACTTGGAAGCAGCCGTTTTAATCATTTTCGGAAACGGTTTTGAGTGAAATTCTCAATGCGGCTTAAGCTCTATCAGACAGGAAATTTACAAGTTAAATTACCTCATTATCATGACTAAAAAATGTAGAAGTGTTTAATTCGTCACCAAACACGCACAGATATTCACAAAAAAGTCATGTGAAAAAAGGTTACGAATGTTATTACGTAAGTCCCTAAAATAAAAGAAGCTTATTCTTATTCAAAACATCAAATCAATCAAAAGCTATATTTGTGTATGTTTTTCCAAGTCTAAAAAAAGGGGATAATAGCTGAAGCTTAAATTCACAGCAACACAATTCTTTAAATATTATTGCAGGGTTGACATCTACCCGATGTCAAGTTTTGGTGTAAATAATCTGTGAATACTGAATAGACAAGGATGTGACACGTAAAGTATTTAATGATAGACAATAACAACACACAACGTTACAAAGATACGTTTTTAGTACATCTAAAGCTAGAACAGAACAGCAACATAATGACGTCATTACCTTGACGCTGATTGGTTGGAGAGAGGATGCCATTCGCAACATCCTCCTCCCCTTGTTTGATAAGCTGGATAGCTTACTCAAAAACATCAGTTAAAGTCAACAAGTTCAGTTTGTCGGGTTTCTTCGCTGGATGACCACATCTGCTCACCTGAAGTTTCACAGTAGCTTTTAAAGTATCAGGATCAGGACAGTTTATGGGCGAATCAGTCTGTTGAACTTTTTGGAGAGGTAGACTTGTTACAATATTCCCACTCACCTCAAGCGGAAACACACGTCGAATTGGACGAATTAAAGTGCAAGTCATTAGTTTAACAGTTTTCACCAGTCCATCCTTTCTGGAATCAATTTTATTTCACGAGCCAAAGGCCATTGAAGACGTTTTTTCCAATCGTTCCCAATCAAAACTATGTCACCTAAACGAATGTTTGACGACTGAGAATGTTGTTTTTGTCATTGAATCAATTGTCCAAGTTATTCGTTCCTAAATCGCTTTTTAAGCTTCTCGATTACTTTAGCTCTAAATCTCAATCTTTTACGGAAGTGATTAGCATCCCGGATCTCTAAATCTTTAGTCTCGGTAGTTTGTATTTCAAACAGGAACATTGCAGGGGAGTTAAATCCTGCATATCTTCAGACAGATATGTGAATGAACGTGAATTAACAACTTTTTAACATTCGCATAAAATCGTTTGCAATTTTTCGTATGTAAATATGGCATTTCCTAAGATTCTCCTGAGAAGCTCTTTCACTGTTCTTACAAGCCTCTCCCAAAAACCTCCTCACCAGGCAGCTGTGGAAGGTATAGATTTCCACATTATACGTTGTATCTCTGCGTATTGAGAAACTCCGTTCAAATCTATAGCAGCAAATTCGTTATAGGTACCTCTGAAATTTGTACCATTTTCTGAATATATTATACGAGGTCTTCCTCGTCTGGACACAAAATGACGAAAAGATAATAGGAAGACATCAGTAGAAAGAGAGGAAACTAGTAATTCGAGGTGCAATGCACGATAGATGGCACAGGTATAGAGGACATCCAAAACCTTATCACCCAGTTTAATGTACAGGGGATCAGCCATATCTACTCCTACCACTTCAAACATTGCTGCATCTTTCATTCTGTCAGCTGGGTAGAGAAACAGGATCGGGAGATTTACTTTAAAATCTACAACATTTAACACACGCATTCCATATCTTTCGAACAGTTCTCTTGCCACCTACTATCCAATATTTTTCACGTATTACGCTCAAAAGCAATAGCGTCTCCGCATGATGATTCTTTAAATAAAAATGTTCTACAAGTCTTTGCGTAAATATACAATTGTTCGGCAGTAAGATAGGCGAAAGAAAGTGAAGTGCATCTATGTGTTCAGTTATTCGCGTTTTCACACGAATGATGTTATTATCTCTGAATACACTGAGGTTTGAAATTAACTTTTCATCTATAAAACACTGAGCTTGAACAGATCAGATCAGCTGGATCTCAGCACTCTCCAACTCCTCTAAAGACAATTGTCCTTTTTTTCTGTCACTGATTCTGCTTCTAACATTATTAATAAACCTAAGAACCAGGCAACTAATCATAAGATTGAATGAAATTTCGAAAATTTCTTAGCATACCGTGGCAACTTTACCTCTGACAAATTTAAATTACACAATCTAACTTTTTTTCTTTCTAATGAAATTTCGGAAGTATCATAATCAGGTAACTTTGTTATGGGCCAAGTATCTGGTGACTCTACCAACCACAATGGACCTTCCCACCAATGTGACAACTAAATGACAAGGTAAACATCATCAAGAAATTAAGACGACTGGATTACTTTTCCCAGGCACATGACGTCATTCACTATTAGGAAAGAGATTTTTTATTTCTTTAATCCTATTCGAAACGAACACTGAACAACCTTTCTTTTCCCTTAACCAATACAATACAATCATAGAATCACTCCAAAAAACGGTTTCCATTTCAGTAATATAAAGAGATACTTGTGGCGAATGTGCCAACCTGGCACCAATACAACAGCTCTAATCTGGAGATGGTTACCTGCTTAAATGGACCTACTCGCACTTTTGCCTTAAAAAGTGCAACCTTTACACCTTGTAGAGTGTTTGATCTAAAAAATATGCAAGTGGCATAGGCCTCTTTACAAGCATCGACAAAAACATGCATTTGTGTGCTATCATTAATTTCAAAATAACGAGGAATTTCCACATCTGGAAGTATCTTGATTTCATTCCACCATTTCAAAAAGGGCTTCACTATCTCATCTGACAAAAATGAGTCCCATGATAATTTTAATTTCCATGTGTTTTGCAACAATATTTTGGGTGTTAGAGTCACAGAACACAGCATACCTATTGGATCAAAAAAATTTTGGACAGTTGCTAAAACAAGTCTTTTAGTTATTTTAGTTTCAGCTGATAAATTTTCAAAATCAATTTTACACTTCAAAGTGTGCTTATCCCAAATTATCCCTAATAATTTCGTTGTATTTGTACTTTTGAATATGTGTACATTACTTTCCCAATTACGTAAATTAAAACACCCACATGACAAAGTTTCCCTAGATTTTAAAACAAATTATTCTTGTTGTGCAACATCATTCACTCCCGTAACGCAATTATCTACATTAAACGAAAGTTTTAACTTAGAGCCTAGTTGAGAATCCTCTGCTGGTACATTTTCCAGCAAGTGCTTAAGTACTGCAGCTAACAAGGAGCTCGACCATACACCAAAAACCACTCCACCATGACGATAAACAATTTCCTTTCCCTCATCTGGGTCAGATCTCAAGAAATCTCTATGCTTAGGGGCAATTCCCAACTGAAGGAATGCTTTCTCTATATCGGCAGAATGTCCGGTTGGATAACTATGAAATCTGTCTAAAATATATGGTATCTGCTAAATTAAATTTGAACCTTTATACAATAAGTCATTCAGCGAATTCTGACCAGTTTCATGAGCCAACGCATCGAAAACTGGGCGTATTTTAGTAGTAATACTATCGTTTTGCACTATTGGTCGATGCAGCAAACAATTTGAATTTTCGTTTTCCGCTTCAATTTTTTCTGTAATTTCTAATTTTTCTAACTCTTTAAATGCAGCTTTATAATCATCTAGAAACCAATTCCGTTGTGCGCGTTCACACATCTTTTTATGCCACTTCCATGTCAATTCTTTGTTGGAAGACAGATCTATTACATCCGATTTAAAAGGCAAACAAAGTTCGTATCTAACGTCCGTAGAATTTTCATATTGTTTTCAAATTCTTCAATCACCTTTAAATGTTCATTTTTTTCATTTAATTTTTGAATTGGATAAAGAATTCCAATGCTTTCGAGATTCCACAATTCATTAACAAATAAAGAAATAACACTTAAAACAGTATCACACTCTTCATTACATTTACTAAATATTTCCTGCTTTCCAGTCAAAATAAAACCTAAACGAGTTCTTAATAAAAGTAAACCCGATTTCAATTCCATAGAGAACCTTCCATAAATAACAAACCAGCCACCTTCGCGCCTAGCAATAAATCTACATGGCTGGCCACCGTAAATGCAACACCAAGAAAGACAAGATAGAGCACGACAAAATTTATTTTGTAGATAACATGTTGACCAAGTATCAAATGATTAAATTTATAGACTTCTGTAAAGTGTGGTTCCTACCAGAATCAGTAGCCAGAGTAACCGCCATTGTCGGAGATCACCGCTGTCACACGCTTAGGCATTGATTCAAAGAGACTTTGGACGTGTTCTTGGGGTTCAGCAACCAAGCAGCTTCCACACGTTGCCAAAGTTGATCTGGTGTGGCAGCTGGGGGTGTAATCTGGGTCAATCGTTCAGCAACAATGGACTACATGTTTTCTATCGGCGAAAGATCCGGAGAGCAAGCCGGTCAGGGAAGTAATTCAATCTGGTGATTGACGAAGAACCTTTGGACAATGCGTGCCACGTGTGGTCACGCATTATCCTGTTGAAATATGGCTATGGCCAAGCCCTGAAGGTAAGGAAGGACAACTGGCTCCAACACCTCGGAGATGTAGCGCTGGCTGTTTAAAGTACCGGCAATACGTACTAGAAGAGTGCGAGAGTGATATCCAATGCCGCACCATGCCATAATACCCGGTGCAGGACCAGTGTGGCGGTGCATAACGCAGCTGTTCAGCATCCTCTCACCACGGTGTCTCCAGACTCGAATCCGACCATGGTGGTGTTGCAGACAGATGCGTGACTCGTCAGTAAAGACAACTTCATTCCATTCTGCTGTCTACATCCTTCTTTCATCGCACCATTGGCGGCGGAGACGTCTGTGGTTCTGCGTCAAGGGTAGACCAAGTAATGGATGTCTTGTAGACAGACCACTCTGCTGTAAGCGGCGTCGAATGGTTCGCGCAGATACTTAATGATGCGTTACAGACTCTATGTGCTTTGCTTTGGTTCGTGATGTGACTGAGCGATCCGTTACTGCCATTCGCACAATTTGCCTGTCCTCACGTGAAATGGTGCACTGGGGTGTACGCCATCGACCAAGTCGGCTTACCCTCCTGCATCCAACGTTCACGTATACGCATTACAGTTGTTTGTTTTCGTCCAACACGACTACCGATTTCCCTGAAAGATAATCCACAATCTCGGTTGGCCACGATCCTTCCTAGGTCGAACTCGGATACTTGATCAAAACCTGATGGCTGTTTTCTACGAGGCATGACTGATCGTTTTTTGAAAAAACCACAAGAAAAACACAATTGCCGAACTTGAAATCGTCGAAATCTCCAAGCCTTAAATAGCGCTTTGAGGTGGCACCACACGCGTGCGTGATGTGTGTGTGCGCTGAAATTCTAATCGTTTGCATATCTCACCTCCGCTAATGCGTGTTGTAAATTTCATCTTATTTGCGAGCTTCCTTCAGTGTGTTGCATTTACGATGGCCAGTATTGTATTTCGCAATCCTCATATGCAATATCAGACAAAATTATTCCTCTGGTCTTCAATTCATTAATCACAACAGGATTACTAGCTTTTGGCACTTTGCCACATATCTGTTTCTCCAAAAACAGCTTGACGCGAAGCTAGTATGATTCATCCAGCGAACATATTAACAATTCATAAGCATCGTGTCGTTGTTTTTTTTTTTGTTTCCCTCCCCCCAAAAAACTGATGTTGCATTTTTATCATTTTATTTGATTTAATATCTAAGTTTTGAATAACATGTTTTGAAATATATGATATTGAGATCCGCTGTCGATCAAAGCTCTAACTTTGATTATTTTATTATTAGCAAAAACTTTAACAACTAAAGTCATTAAAAACACATTATTTTTACTACACTTGTTAGATAATGAATTTGTCTCAATACCAGAATATTTCTGACTAACATTGCTTTTCGCTTTATCACACATTAAAAAATGGTGCGGTGTTGCACAATATAAGCACGAATTTTTTACCTTACAGTCCTTAGAAAACTGAAAAACTAAAAAACAACGAAAACAGGCTCTGTTTTTTAATACACACTTTTTCTTTTCATCTAAGTCATTTTTCTAGCTTCTAAACATTCCTTGGAGATATGTTTCTTATTGTAAAATATGCATAATAAATTTCGCTTACCTGGCCATGTGTGCTTACCATGAGGGGAACTTATCCGGTTTGTTGACATCTCTTTCCATTTGATTGATAGGAGCTGAAAAATTATTTCTAGCAAGTTCAACCATTTCGTCATTTTTAACTTCTTGTTTAAGGAAGTTCATTAATAATTTCAAAGTCCGACCTTCAGCTGGAGTATCCTCTTTGAAATTTATACTTCTTTCAAATGCTAATAATATGTCTTCAGGTAGACATGATTACTCTAAAGGACTCAAAAATTCACCATTCTTGTCCTGTCTCCGCTCCAGGATCTCCAGAGCTTGTCGTCATATAATACTGGGGGATCTGTTTTAGAGCGTCTTGTAGCTACTTTTTCATAACCATGGATAGTAAATCTCTTACATAGGTTTGCACCAATAGATCTTCCCTTCCAAAAGGTTCTTGGAGTTGAGCTTGTAGCGGTATCATCTACTTAAGCCAGTAACAACATCCGCACCACGGTGATGATTTTGGTGTAGTGGATAAGTTACTCGGCTTCGGATCCAAAGGTACCCGGTTCTATCCCAGCGGATAAGCGCGCCACTTCATTGGTGACCATGGCTGAACTCAGAAAGACGCAACGTTCTGAACTGTCGTGGTGCCATCTATCCACCGCAAATTCAACCAAAGCCGTCGCATAGTGACGCAATCTTCAAGCCGTCGCATAGTGACGCAATCTTCAAGCCGTCGCATAGTGACGCAACCCTCAAGCCGTCACATGGTTACGCAAATCTCTCAAGCCGTCAAGTACGAATGACGCAACCAGCAAAGCCGTCACAACTCATGACGAAGCGGCAAACACGTCTTACAAATACATCGTTCGTTCGCCTATCCACCGACTCACTGGTGGGGGAGTATGTAGCGGTATCATCTACTTAAGCCAGTAACAACCTCCGCACCATAGTGATCATTTTGGTGTATTGGATAAGTTACTCGGCTTCGGATCCAAAGGTACCTGGTTCTATCCCAGCGGATAAGCGCGCCACTTCAAGCTATTGCTTTTGGAGAGTTGTTCGCTGTTGCGGGAAAACTCTTGACAACTCCAGCCGCCTTTGAATTCTGCACAACGGCCTGCAACAGGTATTGAAACTTATCTTCATTCGGCAAACTTTCATCTTCATGAATCTTTTTGAATTGGCTCCAAAATGTCAAGTAATCTTTAGCATTGCAGTCGAATTTCTTGAGCTCAATTTTCAGTAGCTTGAATTTTTTTTCCCATGAACTTCTTTATTTTCGTTTTCTTTTACAGACATTCTTTCAACTCTAGCACAAAGTTCGGAAAATTTATCTCGGTATTTTTCCGCTTTTATAAAGTCTTCTTCATAGGATACGTCACTGTTTTCCTCTTCCAAGAATAAATTCGTTATATTCATTTGGCATTGTTCTAAACGAGAAATTTTGTCACCTATTTGCAGTCTCAAAATCGAAAGTTTAGTTAAATTAGGAACTTCTTTCGAAAGCTCCTCTTCCATAGTTTTAGTACTTAGCGTAAATGATGTACGCAATGATTTTTGTTGTGTTTTTAACTGTGCCACATTCATATTTCTCTCAGGCTCAAAATAACATAGTGATAACCAAAACTTCGCCCCACGTTGGGCGTCAAATAAATTATGAAGTTTAAACTCACAGCAACACAATTGTTACGAATTTTGCATAAAATAATGTAAATAATTTGTATTTGGATGTGCAATGCCTTTATATTACTCTATGCTATATTTATTTCATTAAAATTGTAAAATTCACAAGCAACGCCATCCCTTACGTTATAATGGCGATTCAATGGGAACTTGGCGAAATATTGGCTATAAAGTCAAGTTGGCATCATTTTTGGCGATTTTGGCGACCATGTTTTGCGAGACCCTCTGGATTCTTCTAGAAATTAAAAATTGTAAAATTCACAAGCAACGCCGTCCCTTACGTTATAATGGCGATTCAATGGGAACTTGGCGAAATATTGGCTATAAAGTCAAGTTGGCATCATTTTTGGCGATTTTGGTGACCATGTTGGCGAGACCCTCTGGATTCTTCTAGAAATTAGTAGGGAAATCCACTAATTTCACGATCTGTGGCGCGAGCGCATCTTTCCAGAAATTTCGGCCTCTGCTATAAATAGGGAGAGACGCGCCGCAACAGTCAGTCCGTCCGCTACTTTGGCTCGAATGAGCCTTTCTACCTCAGTCGGTCTTAGGCCACGCCTCCGGCCTCCCTGATTGGATCGCCCACGGCCGCTCGTCCATCCCCCTTTTTGGGAATTGTTCACATTGTAGCTCCTTCATTCTTTTTTTCATTGCCATTGAGTAAAAGCGGTCACTCGCTGTCGCTCGTCATCTATCTTATTTACGACAGTCAGTCTGGTTTCAGCCAGCGAGTAGCGAGTCTGATTTTAAGTAGTGAGCACTGTTTTGATTAGCGATTAGAAGACTTGCCTTGAATTTGATAAGCTTCGGCTGTGCTTGTGAATAGTCATCTACATAAGTGAATTTTAGACACTGCTTTTTGTGTCTGAGTGCTGTTGAAGGTGTGAAATCCTTCTGTTAATTATTATGCGAATTTTGCTGTTGAATCCTGTATTTTCAGGGATTGATTTACGCCAATTAATACTCATTGCTCTTAAGGAATTACCTTGTTATTTACGACTGATTTTGCATAAAATCCTCGAACCCTGATCTACGTAACAATATTTTTGCAGGGCTGACACCTACCCGATGTTAAGTTTTCGTGTAAATAATCTGTGAATATATATACTGAATAGACAAGGATGTGACACATAAAGCATTTTATTGACGGATAATAACAACACAACGTTACAAAGATAAGTTTTTAGTACATCTAAAGCAAGAACAGAACAGCCACATAATGGCGTCATTACCTTGACGCTGATTGGTTGGTGAGGGGATGCCATTCACAACAATAGCCTTTCCTGCTGCTTATCCCTTGAATCCAATCAATCTATCACTCTTTATATGGAAAAAAGGAAGTGCCAGCGAGCATTTTCATGCATATTAATTCTTCGCGGGATTTGCAAATAATTTGACAAAGTTCTTTAAAAAAAATTAAAGATTTTGACGTATTAATTATTAATAATAATTTAAATGAAGAATCTTTGTGAAGATTTGTTTTCCCAGAATTTGTTAAATTATATAATCACAGTTTATTACTCATGAAAAACAAACCAGGCTTTTTGTTTAAAGTATATTTAGAAAGAAAATTTTTTTTTTCAATTTCTTTGAAAATACGAAGTAAAATTGAATTTATATTCTAAAAAAAGTAGATCTGGTTTGGAAATAAAAGCAATCAACAAATAATACTGTACAATATCATTAATAAGATTATATTTGAAAATTAAAAATAATTTGTATTAAATTTTTTGAAATAGATTATTAAGTTTGTGAATTTCACAGAAGAAATAAAAAAAACTGTGATGCAGAAAGCAATAGGTACTTATTAATTATATAGTAAAAAATTGTAAACGGATAAAATAAATATTAGAATATACTTTCTGTGATATATAATTAAAATATAATTTAGAATATTTGAGCCATTTTTTTTAATAAAGATTATTAAACTGAGGAAATGAAACTGTATGTTTTGTTTTTTAAAAGTTATAATCTTATTTGTTTATATTTTCATTCTTGTTTGATATATTTTCTTCCGTTAAAAAAATACTATCAGTAATTCATTTCAATTGCATAAAAAGACCGATTTTAACAATATTTTTCTCTGCAAATTTATTCAAAGAAAACTGCAGGAGTTGACTTTTTTGTTAACTCGTGGAGAGAAAAAATTTTCTAATCTCAAGAAATAAAAAATACATTTCTTGTAGAAAAAGTATTTACCTCTATACATACATGATGAATTCTGTTTTTGTCTATTAATATGTTCATCATACTTGATCTAAAATGCCCTTTTTAAACATTTCAATCTGATCAAATATTGTTTTCAGCCATGCATTCCTAGGGAGAATCTTTAAAAAGTGATATGCATTTTATTGGTTTGATTCGGGTAAAATTAATACCCCATTTACCAACAAAAAATATAACCTATAAGCAAACTTATTTCCATAGCCATGATGGATTTAGCTCTTGATTATAAATATCTTCTGGAAAAGAACAGTTCTCATGCAATTTATCTATTGAGAATTTATGAATTTCCATGTATCCATAACAATTAGTACAATCTTAAATAAAGATAATACCCAACACTGAATTATTAATGTATAATATTTGCGGGTACTTACATATTATTGCATTGGCCAGTTTTGCCAAATGAAAAGACATTGCGGAATTCCATCATTTTATATGAGAATAAGATTATTATGTTTATATATGTATGGGAAATAGTTTTCTACTATTCGCTGCATTTCCCAGCATTTGGCAGTGTCTTTTCATATGACAAATTAGTCAACAGTATAATACATGTATTTAATTATGTTTGTTGTTGTGTATTTTGTATATTTAACTATAAGTCTTATAATATTTAAAATTACACTTGTTATTTTTAAATTTTCCTATCAAATTTTAAATTGTTTTTTTTTTAAAATTTAATATCTAGAAAAGTTATTTTGTTGTTAATTTACCAAATAAGTAAATGCTTATTCAAAAAAGGAAAGAATTTAAGCATATTTGTTACTGTTGAATGGTACTTACATATTGGCATCACTGCAGCAAAATTAACGCCATGTGAATCACACCATAATATCAAAACAAAGATTTTTACATCTTTTATTTCAAGAATAAACAATAAGTCAGTTTTTGGTAGAAAATGGAGTGATTCACATGGTGCAAATCTGGCTGTGGTGACGCTATTATATAAGTACCCTGTTGGAACTGATATTTAAAGTTTAGGATTCCATTTAATGTTGATTGTTGTGTTTTCTGCGAAAAGAAAAGTTGTTACATGTCAATCCCTTGCCAGCAAATTATCACAAAGATTTTTTGTGCAATGGTAGCATTTTCTGCTACTTATATATTATAGAATTGTCCTATTTTACTAAATCAAAAAACATTACTAAATGTGTATGAACAATGTTGTGTTTGTATATGCATGGGAACAGTTTTCTACTAATAGCTGCATATTGTGCAATTTGGTGACTTCCTTTTGTTTGATAACTGGTCTCTCAATGATATAATACATAATTACCAAGGGCATAACAGAGAATATTAAGGCCCCTTGCAAAGTCGGGTTGGCGTCAATCAGGCTTTGGGTCTTCCCTGCCCCCACGGTGTTGGGGTGTACGTTACACCACTGATAATTACCCATTTTTCTAAACATGTTCTAGTACAAATAAAAATGCTTTGAAATTTACCTATGGTATGGGCTTAACACCTAAGTACTGAAAAATTTGTGTACATGATTTAAAGAAACATTTTTGTCCTTTCTGTTTTTAGGTCTTTGCCAGGAACCCTGTCTCAATGGTGGTCGCTGTATTGGGCCTGACAGATGTGCTTGTGTTTATGGCTTTACTGGTAGAAGATGCGAAAGAGGTGGGAAAATAAACACATTTTATTATAAAAGTATATAATCTAAAAATTAATTTATCATTGTTCTTTATTAATTAAATAATGATTGAAAGGTTTTTTAAAATAATATAATTTTGCTTGAGGTTCATAATTAATTTAAATATTTATCAAACATTTTATCATTTGAAATATTTTATTAAATATAATTATGACCACACATCTACATTGCATAAATTAAAAATTACCAGAAATATGTGGAATGGAAATAGTTTTTCATTTCATGTACATTTTGCATAAAAATTTGTTTTATTTAAAATTTCATTAAGAAAAGAAAACACCTTAAATTAATATTATTAATGTTTGTCTTACATGAATATAGGAATAAAAATGTCAGGCAATATTTTTACTTATTTATAAACTACTTCAGAAAAATTTGACTCATTTTGCATATTCATTTTTAATTATAAATAATACCTTATGTATTTTATTTAAAATTTTTACTAAATGCTTGATATGGAATACATTTTCTTTATTTTTTATTATAAATGTTTCACTTTTTTATAGTTTTTGTTATACACTCCTGGCCACCGTAAATGGAACACCCTGAAGAAAGCACACAAATAACATGAAATTTACAACATGCATTAGCGGAGGTGAGATATGCAAATGATTAGAATTTCAGCACAGACACACATCATGCATGCCTGTGGTGCCACCTCAAAGCGCTATTTAAGGCTTGGAAATTTCGACAATTTCAAGCTCGGCAATTGTGTTTTTCTTGTGGTTTTTTCAAAACACGATCAGTTATGTCTCGTAGAAAACAGCCATCAGCTTTTGATCAAGTATCCAAGTTCGACCTAGGAAGGATAGTGGCCTACCGAGATTGTGGATTATCTTTCAGGGAAATTGGTAGTCGTGTTGGACGAAACCAAACAACTGTAATGCGGATATGTGACCATTGGATGCAGGAGGGTACGACAAGCCGACGTGGTCGATCCCATCTACCTCAGTGAACCACTTCACGTGAGGCCAAGCAAATCGCTCAGTCACATCACGAACCATAGCATAGCACATTGAGTCTGTAACGCATCATTCGGTGTCTGTGTGTACCATTCGACGCCATTTACAGCAGAGTGGTCTGTCCGCAAGACGTCCATTGCTTGGTCTACCCTTGACACAGAACCACAGACGTTTCCGCCGCCAATGGTGCGATGAAAGAAGGATGTGGGCAGCAGAATGGAATGAAGTTGTCTTTACTGACGAGTCACGCATCTGTCTGCAACACCACCATGGTCGGATTCGAGTCTGGAGACACCGTGGTGAGAGGATGCTGAACAGCTGCGTTATGCACCGCCACACTGGTCCTGCACCGGGTATTATGGTATGGTGCGGCATTGGATATCACTCTCGCACTCCTGTAGTATGTATTGCCGGTACTTTAAACAGCCAGCGCTACATCTCCGAGGTGTTGGAGCCAGTTGTCCTTCCTTACCTTTTGGGCTTGGCCATAGCCATATTTCAACAGGATAATGCGTGACCACACGTGGCACACATTGTCCAAAGGTTCTTCGTCAATCACCAGATTGAATTGCTTCCCTGGCCGGCTTGCTCTCCGGATCTTTCGCCGATAGAAAACATCTGGTCCATGGTTGCTCAATGATTGACCCAGATTACACCCCCAGCTGCCACACCAGATCAACTTTGGCAACGTGTGGAAGCTACTTGGTCTGTTGTACCCCAAGAACATGTCCAAAGTCTCTTTGAATCAATGCCGAGGCATGTGGCAGCGGTGATCTCCAACAATGGTGGCTACTCTGGCTACTGATTCTGGCAGGAACCACACTTCACAGTAGTCTATAAATTTAATCATTTGATACTTGGTCACCATGGTATCTATAAAATAAATTTTGTTGTGCTACCTCTTGTCTTTCTTGGTGTTTCATTTACGGCAGCCAGCAGTGTATGTATTTCATTTATAATTGTTGTAAAAACTGTTCTTAAATACAAATTATTTTTTTATTATTAGATTATCGTACTGGGCCTTGTTTCCGAAAAGTTCAAAATCAATTTTGTGCTGGACAGCTGACTGGCGTGGTGTGTACAAGACAATTATGTTGTGCTACTGTTGGTGTTGCTTGGGGTCATCCTTGTGAACACTGCCCTTCTAAACTTGATTGTGAAAGGGGCTTTATCACTAACATACAATCAAGAAGTTGCCAAGGTATATAAAATGTTCTAAGTTATTAATTTTATATGAAATGAGTTTAAATACTTGTATTAAAATAAAATATAATTGGTTTCATTTGTTTATTGTTGAATCTTCTAACTATTTTGATTATCTGCTCAAATTTTTAGTTTTATTCTTTGACCAAAAATTTATATACTTCATCTAGTTTCTTTTTGTTGAATATAAAGTACTTTTTGGTTAGATGGGTGCAGCCTTTTAAGCATCACATGCTGCTAATAGCCGCACATGAATAGCTATTATTGGCGTAGCTCATTTATTATTATTAAAAATGTCCTTTTGGGGAAATTTACACTAAGCTAACCAAAGAATACTAGCTTTTCTTAGTTGTGTAGAAGCTATATTTTTTTTAAGTGAAAGCTAAGAAATATTTCATATTGAATTTTCAAAATATTTGAGACATCGACTATTTTTGTTTTACTTACGTTTTGTAAAAGCTACAAAGTATTTCAGAAGACATTTTGTTTAATTTGGATTTTTTCCCCCTTTTCCTTATGTAGCTAGGAATTAATGTTTAAACAGTTAAAGTAAACTTTTATGTTTGACATATTTCTCTCCATAAGGTTTGAATTCTTCAATTAATAAATATTCTTTGAGTTTATTAAGTTGATGTTGCTTATTCCTATATCTCACATGTTGATACTTTTCTTAATATATTTGGAAAAAAATTATATATATATTTCAGTGTATTGTACAAGGGGTGATCAAATGAAAAGGTACGAAACAACACGGTGGGTACAAATACACTTTATTCAAAATATACACCATAGGCCTGAGCACAACAATCCCACTGATGAACAAGCCGCAGGATTCCTTGTTCCCAGAATTCCTGTGGCTGTGACGAGACCTAGTCCTTCACAGTGTCCTTGAGTACGTCATCCGAGTTGAAGCGCTTTCCTTTCAGGTGTTTCTTCAGTGGACCAAACACATGGAAATCGCAGGGTGACATGTCCGGACTGTAGGACGGATGGTCCAACGTCTCCCATTAGAACTTGTCCAGTTCCATTTGTGTGACTCTGGAGACGTGTGGACGCGCGTTATCATGGAGCAGAACCACACCCTCCATGAGCAGCCCCGGTCTTTTGTTCTTGATGGACCTGCGTAGGCGTCGGAGTGTCTCACAGTACACATCGGAGTTAATGCTTTTTCTGTGCTCGAGTAATTCCACAAGTTGCGGACCTTGAACGTCGACAAAGACAGTGAGCAATACCTTGCCTGCTGACTTCACGGCTCTGAACTTTTTAGGGGGAGGTGACGACGCATGCTTCCACTGCATGCTGTCCCACTTTGTCTCTGGCTCGTAGTGATGGCACCAGTTCTCATCACCTGTGACGATCCGCTTCATGAAAACGGGGTCTTTATGATACCGAAACAGATGTTGCAGTGCTAGTCCCATACGCAGTTTCTTTTGCTGGTCGGTGAGCTGCTTCGGAACCGAAGCGGTACACACCTTCCGAAATCGCAACCTGTCGTGAACAATTGTCTACACGGTTCCATGGCTGACATCCACCTTCAACGCCAACATTCGCAATGTGACACGCCGATCACTTCTCACTAGGTTGTCTACCTTGTCGATGAGATCGCTTGTAATGACAGTGTATGCCTGGCATGGTCTCTGGTCATCACCCACACTCTCACGGCCTGCACGAAAACTCGCACTCAATTTTTTGACAGACTTGTCAGAGACACATTCCTCCCCGTAAACGGTCACCATCCTCCGATGAATAGCTGCCGGTTTCTCACCTTCCGCTGTCAGAAATCGGATAACACTTCGCTGCTCCTCAATCGTCGAATTTTGCAACGCGAACGCCATCCTGTCCTCATACGTACTGCCGCATCATTTGGATGCCGCTTTTTATAAGAGCCTTTGCTCTCTCCTGCACATTCAGGCACCCATGCATGATCTGATCCCAGTCAGAGTCTCCAATGGCATCCCGAGATGTCTCATTACATTCTCCCTTGGCGGAATATGCAAATATTTAACTGTTTCATTTTTATGTCGTTTCGTACCTTTTCATTTGATCACCCCTTGTATTTCATAGCCTGTAATAGGAATATTCTATATGCATTAATTCAGTTATTTTATTTCTATGAATCGCATTTCTAAATAAAGATTCATTTCATTCATAGATGTTGATGAGTGTGAAGCAATTCCTGGTATTTGTGAAAATGGAAAGTGTATCAACTCTGTTGGATCATTTCGCTGTGACTGTGATCCAGGTTACTTGTATAATGAAGATAACGGAGCATGTGAAGGTAAAAAATATTCCTTTTATTTAGTGACAAAAAATTATTTTTATTTATTACAATATTTTGTGACTGCCTAGATGAGGTACTATGATTGATCATGGAAGAAAGAAGCTTGCGAATAAGTTTATTGAGACCAGGCTCACATGTTATGGGAAAAAAAGAATTTACTGATCCCTAATCTTATAAAAATTGAAAATTACTAATATACATGTTTACATAAATTCTATGTATGTGTGTGTGTGCTTGAATTCAGATGATATTTTGCACCTTTTCTGCCATTACTTTCATACGTATTTTATAATCGTGGTTTGGTATGTTTCATTTTTTATTTCATATATATTAGCTTCTATTTCTTTTTCATTTGTTTATTTTCAATTTTCTCTTTTCTTATTTTATAAAAAGAAATTCATATTTTTATATTGTCAGTTTAAAATTTTTTTTAACTATCTGTTCAAGCACAAAACACATTAATTTAAAAGCTGTGTTTTATGTGGTTTTGCATTTTCACTATTAATATTTCTCTTATCCAAAAATAATTCTTAATACATTTATAGATTTGATTAAACTCAATTTCAATAAAAGATTTGATTAATTTTTTTGTTCCATTAATTTGTTTTTTTATTAATGATACAGTTTAATAAACTATTATTACAAATTATTATTAACAATTAATAATAATTTGTTTTTCTATTATAATTAATCATGTACATAAATGTATGCATGCATATATAATAAAGAAAAAATAATAGAAATCATTAAAAAAATTTATAAATTTTAACTATTTTTTTTATGAGTAATGTATTTGTTTAAAAAAAGTATTTCTTACATGATTCTATAACATCTTTCAGATATCAATGAATGTGAAAGCAATCTGGACTTATGTACACATGGGAGGTGTGTTAATACTGAAGGTACTTTCAACTGCCTTTGTGATTTTGGTTATGTTCCTGCTCAAAATCAGCAGGCTTGTCTTGGTGAGTGAAATACATTCAAAGATTGTCATACAAATCTTAAATATTCTAATATAATATAATTTTTACTCTTTTTAAACAAATTAATCACTGATTTTAATTTTTTCGCAATGATATGCTGATGATCAACAGAAAAGATTGTAGAGACAGGTGTGTTACATATGCACCCACCCCAAATGTCACCAGTAACCAGATGATAAGTTGCATTTCATTCTTATTCTACAGAATTGGTTGTCCCCACAGAAAAGTGCATTGAATAGCCTGCTGCCTGACAAGGGGTTTTGAGACTGGTGTATATATGACACAACCATCGTGAAAGGGTTAAGATGTATTCTTGCAATTATAATGTTTACATGCTTTAGAGTAAAAAAAAATATTTCATTTGTCAGTTTTTCCTTAATTGAAAACATTGTGCATTCTATGCATTTAGCTGTTTTTTATTTAAAATTAAACAATCACCTACAAAAATATCTTAAATGAGGTAACCCATGTTTTCAATTACTTTATAATATAATTATTTTATTATTTTAATGTATCATTTGATAATTTTTGATTTACAGATACTCGACAAGAAAATTGTTACATAGATTTTATAAATGGCCAGTGTAAAAATCCTCTGGCTGTACGATTGTCTAAAGTAGAATGTTGTTGTGGCGAAAATATGGGCAAAGGATGGGGAGCTCAACCATGTCAATCATGTCCACTTCCTGGATCAAGTAAGTCATTATTTTGGTTTGAATTGGGAAAAAAATGCAGTTTTGCTTGTACTATTAAAAAAACAATTAAATAAAAATTGTAATAAATTTTTCATTGTTCTTTTCAATTTACATTCAGTTCAAATTGTGTACTTGTTTTTGTTAAATTAAATACATTTAATGCTAATTTTGTACCGTTTCATCTAAAGTGATCCTAATTGTTCTTTGTTCTAGAACTATATAGTCAATTGTGTACTGCTAGCTCTTTACTTGATATCAATGAATGTGATTTACGTCAAGATCTTTGTAATAATGGGCGCTGTATTAATACACCATCATCATATCGATGTGAATGCGATAAAGGATTCAGATCTACAAATAATGACAAAAAATGTGTTGGTGAGTTTTTCTTATAATGAATCTCACTTTTCCCCCCTATTATTTTAACATCACTAAATTTTTCAGACAAGTTCAAACTCATGCAATTTTAATGGAAAAAATGAAAAAATTGCTTTAAAAATATATATATAATCAATTTAATCTTATGAATGGAATCTTTGGAAATGGGGGGGGGGGGGGTCCAGAAATTCTGTGTGTGTGTGTTCATTGCTGCTTTTATTTTACCAAAGAAATAAATGAACTTTCCTTTTAAGAATTCATTGCTAAGTTTTTAAGCAATAAATAACTGTATGATTATGTTCAAAATGAATTCCTTCAAGTGCAATTGTATAATAAGTAATATTCTTAACTAAATTCTAAAAACTCAAGTTGTCTTTTTTTTATTTATAGGAAATCTGCAGCAATCTAAATAAAAAAAATGGATTAAATGAAATAGTGTTTTCACTTTTTATTGAAATCTTTGTCAAAAAATTTTACTATAATGACTGTATTTCATAAAATGTAATAAATTAAACTTAGACCCCTCTAAATTTTACAGAGTTTGTCCAAAATAAATAATGTAGCTGTGTTAGTCTAGTGGTGGTCACGATTACGAACTCATCATTAGTCAAGCCCTGAAATGATTGAAATAGAGAGACTGATGCACACTAAATTTATCAAGGTACAGAATCCTTACATTGCTATGCTGGGGAAGTTAAGAGTTGGGTGTCAGCTCACAGGTTTTGTCCTTGTCACTTGACCACAGTTCCAGATTACGAGGGCCATCGTCATTAACCTTGGTATCCCTTTATAGACATTAATGAACGATCACTCACCAAAATAATTAGTTTTAATAAATAAAGTAAGGAATCATTTGTAAATTATGCATTTATGTTATTTGATAACCATATATGATAGCATTCATTATGAGTAGAAGTTTTTATACAATGCAGATTGGTAGTTTTACCTTTTAAGTACTATGAATATAAAAGTCCTTTTTCCTGGTTGATCTTTTTTTTTTCTGGTGGTTAAAAGAACCAAAATATTTGTAAGCAAATAAAAACATTTTTGAACATGTGTGAAAACTGTCCAAAATATAATTATTCACATTTTTGTAGTTTATAATGTTCTTTAATTATTCTTTAAAAAACTCTATTACAACAATTGGCTGTAAAGTGAAGCTCTTAATTCTTTCATAAACTTTCTAAACTTATATTGTGTATTTAATATAATTTAATTAGACAAAAATTCAGTTTTTAGTCGATAGGATTAAATATGTGCTGAAATTCTTAAAACTTAAATTATCCCCCCCCCCACTCCCAAAAATAAAGTAATTAATAAATATTACTGATAAGGAACAAACAGTGAAATAAAATAAAATAGTACATTTATTACAATGTGCATGTGTAAAATAATATTAAAATCTTGAATGTGTGACTATGTGTTTTTTTTTAGTTTGTATTTGTCTAATATTAACTGCTATTGAATAACATTTGAAAAAAGTCATGTACATTGTTTAATTGCATAGTGTTTTAATGAGTGAATTAAGTCTGCTTTTAATTGCATATGCTTCTAAATGTTATCTATCGTAAATAAGTATATATATATACTAGCTGACCCAGCCATGCATTGCTGTGGCTTTGTTTTAATACATTAGTTCAATATTATCCTAAGCTATTCAATGCAGTCAAATTAATCTTCATTTATAATTTTGAAGAGTTGAAATAAAGTATAAAACAACAAATTATTTTAATTTTGCATTTCATTCATCTCCTATTTGAGTGTAGTATAATGCATGAATAAAGTCGTTAAGTAACAACAAATGTAAGTAATTATTATAACAAATTAAGTAACAAATTAAGTAATTTTATAAATGTGGTGAATAACGTTTATTCTTTGCTATTTTTAAAGTTATTTTTATCATTTTAAAGTATAACAACAAATAATTTTATACAACTAATTGCTAATGGGTGCACAATATTTTTCGGTAACCCGTATTTTGCTAACTCAAATTGTTTCAACGGCTTCCGCACATGTGAGCATGTAACATCTAGTTGCCCATTCGAGAAACATAGATTTTCTAAGTCCAAGTGTCAAATGAATATTGTTTGGGTTTCAGATTCATTTATAGTCATCGCGAAAGCCAATTGAAGCCTTTTGAATGGTATTAGAGATTCTGACGTTATCAGTGGAATACGTGGCAACAGATTCCGTATTAGCAGAACCGAATTTTCGTTTAAACTTTACAGTCAAAATGTTTGCTTCAAGAAGTTCCTGGTATAATTATTTTGATGATCAAACGTGTACTGTTGCATTATCTAAAGTAATTTAAGTTACGCAGATAATATCCAGGGAACCAACTGAAGATTATGTGGTGACATTCCTGAAACATCTAGAGAATTCAAAAACTTGGTTGGAAAATTTACGGTTTTGTTCTCATCAACAATAGTGTCGATTGGTTTAAAAGGCGTTGGATTAACTGGCAACAACCCTGTGTCTGGAAGTGTTTGAAGATTGGTTCTCTGGTTATTCTTTGTGTATTTTAAATCCACCTAGATTATGCAATGGGACACGTTTGATCATCAAAAATATTACCAGGAACTTTTTGAAGCAAACATTTTGAATGCAAAGTTTAAACGAGAATTCTTGGTTCTGTTGCCACGTATTCCACTGATACCGTCAGAATCTTCAATACCATTTAAAAAGGCTTCAACTCCCAATTTGCTTGGCTTTCGGGATGACCATAAAGGAATCTGAAACCCCAAAAATATTGATTTGATGCTTGGACTTAGAAAATCCATGTTTCTCAAATGGGAAAGTAGATGTTACATGGCTCACGTGTGTGGAAACTGTTGAATCTATTTCAGTTAGCAAAAGACGGGTTACGAAAAATACTGTGCTCCAATTAGCAATTAGTTATATAAAATTGTTTATTGTTATACTTTAAAATGATAAAAATTATTTTTTGAAAAGTGCAAAACATCAACTTTATTCACCACATTTATAAAATTAAGTCTTCATATATTGTTACTTAACAACTTCGTCATTAATTCATCCATTATACTACACTCAAATAGCAAATGAATAAAATGCAAATTAAAATCATTATGATGTTTTATACTTTACTTTAACCCTCTGAAATTGTAAGCAAAAATTAATTTAACTGCATTGAATAGCTTAGAATAATGTAGTGAATTAACGTTATTAAAAAAAAAGCCACAGCAACGCGTGGCCAGGTCAGCTAGTATATAGTAAATAATATGAAAAATGAAGCGAAAACTTTTTTAAAAAGCAAAGTAGCGAGTAGTTGTTTCTTTGACATGGGTTAAGGGAAAAAGGGTTGACATTCCCTTTTTATCTGTGGCTTTGTATTCTGTTTGCATTTATTGTGTTATAATTGATTTATAAATTATTTGAAAATATAAAAAGTACTATGCTTAAAGATTATTTATTTTCTGTTGATGTTTTGTATGGAAACTAATTATTTTATATTCAACTTTTTAAATATATTTCCAGATATTGATGAATGCAAAAATGCCACATTGTGTCAAGGTGGTCGATGTATGAATTCTATTGGGAGCTTTACTTGTATTTGTCCAACTGGTTATGATTTAACTTCTGATGGGACAAAATGCACAGGTTAGTTTATTTAAAAAGTAAAATGTCATTCTGAATAGTTTACTTTTTCTTTAAATTTTCTTATTTTCTCTTTGGCCACATTTATAGAAGGATTAATAGTATTTTACTATCTTCTTTAATCACATAAGTAAATTCAAGAAAAAATATATTTAATTCTTTGTTTTTTTAATTGTATCATTTTTCCTATTTTATTGTATGATATATTAAGGTTAAATGCACCCATTATTATAATCTTGAATACTATCAGTGTGAAGGAAATGGAAGCAATACTGATTTCTTTTTCAAAGTTAATCATTAATTATTTTTTTTATTGAAATTACAGTCTCACACATCCCGTGCATACTCTTACCAATTTTGTAAAAATTAGTTTATTTCTTGAATAAAAGAGAATTAGAGAAGGAAATAGAAATCATATGTTTTGTTTTATTAATGCTTTCTTGTTTGTTTCCCCCCTGTAGATCAAGATGAATGTTCCATAACAGGCATGTGTGCAAATGGTATATGTGTGAATGGAGCTGGCTCTTTTACTTGCAGATGCAAACCTGGTTTCACTCTCTCACCAACAAGGCAGTCTTGTATTGGTTAGAAATACATATTTATTTCTTTATAAACTGTTAGCTGGTTCTTATATATAATATTTTGTTCACAATATATTTGTTCTTCCATGTGGAACTGTGACTAATTCTTTTGAAGAGACAATTAATGAGATTGTCTTCCATTCTTTTCCTGACGACTGTGAGAATGATGATAATGATTGTCACAAGGAAATACGAAATGACGCTCTTATCAATAGCAGCATAGAGAATGACCCACCTTTTACCATCCATGAAATCGATGCTGTTATAAGTAAATTGAAGTTAAAAAAGACACCTGGCCCTGACTCTATTCCTAATGAAGTTGTCAAGAAATTGCATGTAATGCACCCTGGTCTTTTTTTTAAAGTTTTTAACTCATGTCTTCGTCTCAAGACTTTTCCTCTCTGTTGGAAAAGGGCTAGGATTATCCTGATTCCCAAAGTGAACGACGTCCGTATCCCTAATTTGGACAACCTTAGGTGTATCAGTTTACTGTCAACTTTGGGTAAATGTTTTGAAAGACTCATTATCAACAGAGTGGCCTGGCGTTTACACAAAGATAATTTTTTCAGTAAAAATCAATTCGGTTTTATGCCACAAAAATGTACCGAGGATGCCTTGATGAAACTTAATGAAATTGTTTTAAAAGGAAAAAAGAGAAATTTTCATACAATCCTGGTTTTCTTGGATTTTAAAGGAGCTTTTGATAATGCTTGGTGGCCTGGTATTCTGAGCCTTTTAAAAAGATCTAACATCCCTAACAACTTATTTGCCATAATTTCCAGCTTCTGAAGGATAGATCTGTGACTTTATCTTTAAGTCATTCTTAAAAAGAGAGATTTTTGAACAAGGGATGTCCTCAGGGATCCGTTTCTGGACCTTTTCTCTGGAACATCATTATTAATGATTTTTTGGGAAAAATCTTGGCTTTCTCTTGTGAAACGATTGCTTTTGTCGACGACTTACTTCTTTGTTTTCAGGGAAAGTCTTTTCATGATATAAGCAGACAAGTGCAGCTTACCCTTGACTTTGTATCAACCTGGGCAAATAATTTTAAATTAGAGTTTAATGCTGTCAAGTCAAAAGTTATGATCTTGGAGAAGAGAGAAAACAACACCCTCACAAGCAACCTCACTCTTAATGGAATTCCTCTCGATTGTGTGAAGGAACTAAAATATCTTGGTATTGTCCTTGATAGTAAATTCTGTTGGAAACAACATATTCTGCATCTTTCAAATAAATGTGAAAAAATTCTGCTAGGGCTTAATAGGGTTGCCAGAAATAGCTTTGGGATCAAGTCCAATGTGTCATCCCTCATTTATAAACAAGGTATTGTTCCATTTATCTGTTATGGCTCACGAATATGGGGATCTGCCTTGATGAAGAAAATAAATTGCTGGCTCTTGCGAAAGATTCAACGAAGAATACTTCTCCGAGTTATTTCTGGGTATCGAACGATATCCTATGATGCCGTGTTTGCTATTTCGGGCTTCCCACCTATTGACATCTTTATTATCAGAAATAATTAATTCAAGAGTGCAACGAAGAACTGTACCAAAAAGAGTCTAGATGGTTCCCTGCGATTTTCTGTTCTTCCTCATCCTTCTGAACGATTTCCTCTTAATGTTGTTATTTACCGTAAAAATATTGAAGACAACTTTCCTGTTGTCTGCTTTACAGATGGTAGCAAAATCAACAATAAGGTTGGCCTTGCATTTGTTATCTTCCAAGATTTTATTGAAATTGAAACTCGCCAATTTAGACTAAGAGATGAATGTAGTGTGTTTCAGGCTGAATTACTTTGCATAGCTCAAGCAGTCTCTTGGATCTGTAATAACGAAAACCTTTCATCGGATTTCTTAATTTGCAGTGATTCTCTTTCATCTTTATATGCCTTAAATAACATTGATTCTCAAAATCATCTGATTGTTCAAACGCAAGTTGATCTCAATTTTCTTAGAAGCAGAGGTGTAAAAGTTTTCTTTTCTTTTGTTCGAGGTCATACGGGAATCTATGGCAATGAATGTGCTCACTGGCTTGCAAAAGAAGCTACAAAATTAAGCAATTTGATTCCCATGAACATTCCAAAATCATATTATAAAAATATTTTTAAGGAAAAAATTATTTCTGATTGGAATAAATTATATCAAATAATGCGCTCTTCACCAAGGAATTTATTCCTTCTATTCAGAGTCGTTTAAAGGCTAAACACTTTCATCCTAATTTTATACTTACCCAGTTTCTAACGGCATGGAAACTTTAAAGCCTATTTGAAGCGCTTCAATTTGTCACCTACTGACCAGTGTTCTTGCTCCAGTGACACAGTCCAGGATGTCAAGCATCTAATATTTGCTTGTGCTAAATTCTCTTCCGAAAGACGTACTCTCATAAATTGCCTACAAAAGAACAATATAGCGTGGCCCCCTCCTTTCTCTGCCTTTGTTCAGAGCAAGTCTTCTTTTACATCGTTTTGTGCATATATTAATAGCATTTTTTCTCGTATTGTTTAGATTGTAAATTTAAATTTTTTTATTATATTATTATTATTATTATTCGTGTTTTTTCTAACATTTACTGTGTATGTTTCTGTTTTTTCTTCTTCTTTTTTTTTGCAAGTGCGTATATATATATGTCTGTGTGTATATTCTTAAGTATTTGTGTGTATGTATGCTTTTTATGCATTTGTATTTTGAAAATCTTCTAATCACACATGTGCTACCAAACCTCCACCATTGTATAATTTTAGTTACTGAATGTCTCCGTTTTTGTGCACGTGAGCAATCTTGTATTTTGTTCTGTGTTTATTGTATTTGCATCCCTTCTTGTTTCTTTTTACCTTTTGATTCCCATTTGTGCTTGTATCCCTGTACTTAAAACTTCCTACCACTATTGATTGAGTATTGACTTACGTTTGTAAGCCTTGTGTTATACTTGTTGGCACACAAGGAGTCTAAATAGAGATTCAAAAAATATATATATATATATATATATATATTTGTTCTTAATACAGAAAACTGTTAATTTAATCAATATTAATGTATTATGTATACAAGAAGTATGTGTTATGTTCAATGAATTAAAACTTGCTTTAGTCAGCATAAACAAGACAAAACAAAAAATTTCTACACACATGCACGTGTAGGTGAATTTTGGCATTAAAAAAAATCCTTTTCTACTATAGTATCCAATATTATGGAAAACTAACTTTTACCTGCTGCTTCACTTGTGTTGTTGTCTTTAACCCCCTAACGATCGGATAATTTTGAAGAAAACTGTCCTAAAAGTGCCTATTTTTTTTATTCAAGGAAATTACCTAAAACTAAGTACGTGTTCAATATATGTATTCATTTTTAATTTTTGGATTAATTTTTATCTTGAAATACGAAATTTAATTTTTTAAGTAAAGCAAACATTTAGGGTTATAATCACTGAATGTTGGCTTTCCAACAAAGAGGAAATATTTTTAAAAATATGTGTTTTAAACATTAAATGAATTTTATTACACTTTTGCATAATATTGTTATTTAGATCGGGGTTCGAGGATTTTATGCAAAATCAGTCGTAAATAACAAGGCAATTCTTTAAGAAAGATGAGTATTTATTGTCAAAAATCAATCCTTGAAATACAGGATTCAGCAGCAAAATTCACAGAATAATTAACAGAAGGATTTCACACCTTCAACAGCACTCAGACACAGTAAGCAGTGTCTAAAATACACGTATGTAAATGACTATTCACAAGCACAGCCGAGCTGATCAAGTTCAAGGCAAGTCTACTAATTGCTCACTACTCGCTGGTTGAAATCAGACTCGCTACTCGCTGGCTGAAACCAGACTGACCATTGCGGCGAGTCTCTCTCTATTTATAGCAGAGGCCAAAATTTCTGGAAAGATGCGCTCGCGCCACAGATCGTGAAGTTAGTGGATTTTTCTACTAATTTCTAGAAGAATCCAGAGGGTCCCGAACTCGCCAACTTGGTCGCCAAAAATTATGCCAACTTGGCTCTATCGCCAATATTTCGCCAAGTTCCCATTGAATTGCCATTATAACGTAAGGGACGGCCTTGCTTGTGAATATTACAATTTTATCATGAAATAAATATAGCATAGAGTAATAAAAAGGCATTGCACATCCAAATACAAATTATTTACATTATTTTATACAAAATTCGTAACAATATAAATAACATAGTAATATAAATAAAAAAAAAATTTGTGAGATAAGTTTCAAAACATGGGATGCAAAGGCCAAAATCACAAACTGGACAGTAGTACCGAGTTTCCTTTCTGCATCTCTTATTGTTCTCGTCTCTTTTGGAACAACAAACTTTGCATTCGCTTGATGGTTGCCACTTCTTATCAGTTGGAGGTATCTGTCTAATAAAAATGTATTTTAATCAAACAGTTGGGGTTATTCTCCAAATTCGATCGGCCTTTTTTTGCAGTGGTTTCTGATACAGAATACTTTTTAATAAGTTCATCTACTAAAGATAAACGAACATCAAATGTGATTTTTTGCCTCATTTTTTTTTATAAATAAGGTACTAGTTCAAAATAGTTTGATCTAACAAATAAAAAAAAAAGTTTCTTATTGTACTTCTTACCTCGTTTTCGAGCAATTCAGTAATCTCCAATATATTGGTCTACAATGTCTACTGCTCCGATATTTTTATTGTAGTCAGTGACATAATAGTACTAAAAGTACAATCCGATTTACTTCTTGACGAACTGTAGAATGTATACAATATTAAAAAATATATTTATTTTTTATCAGTTTTTTTGTACAGAATTTTTACCCACGTGTTTTTACGAAGAGCAAAACTGAGTACTTGACCTAAGATTAAAAAACCGTATCGCTGATATATATGTTTGTTGTGCAGACATTTAGTTAAAAATAATAATTATTATCACTAAACACGTTAAAATAATCTGGTGCTGCCATCTGTTGTATAGATTAAGTAAAAAAACAATATTTCGGGCTTAAGAAATAGATTGTTTCAAGCTTTTATGGCAAGTTTCTTTTCAACACTCCAGCCCGGAAATTTCACCCCGTGAATTTGACGGGAGCGAGAGGCAAGGGGTTAAACAATTCTGTCCTCATCATTATCATTAGAAGATAAATAAAATAATATGATAATTTTTTTATTGCTTAACTGGGACCATTAAAATTTAAAAATTCTAAAATTGAGCTTAGTTTAAAAATTGAAAACATACTTTATTATAATAATTTAACAACAAAAATTCAATAACCTTAACTATTAATATTTTAAAAAGTTGAAAGTATCTACGTTTAATATTAATTCCTCTTTAAAAGAGCTCAAAACAGAATATTATTCTAGAATACTACTGTATACCATATTATATGTTTTTCCGTCAGGGGCAAATATGTGAGGATTTTGGGCATAGACACACGGGAACAGGCTACATATAGTTGGCCATGGGAAAAGCTTGCAATGTTTGCCCTAGCGCTTTTTTAATAGCAAGAGTAAAACTGAGTTTGATTGTGGAAATTAAACTCACTTGAATCGAAACGGTAGGTCAGTGGGGATAGTTAGAATTCTAGGCATGATAACACTCCTTTTTCATGACACCTGTTAAAATATTGGCACCAAGTATATTCTGCATCAATTTTGTGTTCCGAAGCCTCGTTCCATTACATAGTGAAGGAGCATTGAGATTTTGCATAAGCATAACTGGTACATTTAGTTTTAATTGAAGTTTATGGGAGAGTACCCCCGAAGTTCAATGTGGATTTAAGAACTCTGTGGGATATGAAGTAATTTGTTCTTTATCCATGATTGTATTCATTGATAAATATTCCTTCATCCCTCCCTGCACGTCGTTTAAATTTTCAGGTTTGATTTTATTGACAATGTCATTGGTTAAGCACCAATATTGATCTTGCACACAACCACTGATCACAAATTAAATTTTGTTGCAAACCTGGGTAAATTTGAGTAATAAGATATACATTATTTTCTACTAAATTACAAAATTCTCAGAAAAGTAAAATATAACCTCCAGCACGTCCAAACCAATTTTCAATTGCATTTCTGCATAATGTTCCCAATCTACTTCATTATGCAGATACACTCTCATATTCGTTTTCAGACTGAATTTTTCAACTTTCTCTTATAAGCTTGATGATTCAATACAGGCTCTGGATTACTGGAAGAGTTTGTCTGAAATCACCAGCCAATAAAACTACCATTCCTCCGAAACATCTGTACTATCTTGTAAATCCTGAAGAGTCTGATTTAACGTTTATACAGCTTTCTTGTGAGACATCATACTTTTATCCCACATTAAAAGCTTAAATTGTCGATTCATCCTGCCTCGAGAGCTATTTTTGCTGAAATTGCAGATGAGTGAATCTTCATGTGCAATATTCAACAGTAATTTTAAAATGGAATGTGCAGCCGATCAGTAGTGTCCTGGCTATACCAAAAGAAGCCACAGTAACTGCTATCTTCTGTTTTATTTTTGACAGACATTAATAATAAGTTAGCAAAAACGTTTTTCCAGTTCCTCCAGGGGGGTCCAGAAAAAGGGTGCACCACTGCCGAATTCTATTTTATGTAACACTTGGTGAAAACATGACTTTGTTCAGAAGTTAATAGAGAAATCAATTCTGTTACTTGATTATACAATGCTATAAAATCGTAGTCTAATTCTCAAGCAATTTCATTATTAAAGTCATTTCCATCGACTTGTCACGGACTAATCTTTCCAAAATCATGTAGGTTCTTCCCAACCATTGTGAAAACCTTTTTTTCAATTATTATTAGCATTTCATTGTAGATGTGTTCGTTGAAAGGTATATCTACTTTTACTTGCTGTAGTCGTCACAAAATATCTTCCGCCATGTACTCTTGGTACATATTACAAAGGGTTTGAGGATTAGAAAGACCGCAAGATTATATAAGTATTGCATTAAGTTCCCTAATTTTATTCGGCGATTGACATTGTATGACTTCCTCTATAGTAATATCTAATATATCTTCATATAGTAATACCTCAATATAAAATATCTAGGTTCAGTATAAATGAAAAATTTTGCACCAAATATGGCCTTTTATTGTAATTAGGTTTAAAAAATTCAAAATATTAAGTATTAGATAAATGAAAACTTTTTATGAAACTGTCATGTAATATTACCATAAAGCTTTCAATATCATGTAATTTGCTAAAATTTTGTTGTTTCTCCCTTTAAAAAGTGGAAAAAGAATTGCATTAAAATTTCTGTTGGAATAGAGAATTTCTTAGCCAACTTGGCGATATTTCTCAAAGTTTAAGCATTTAATAAATGTAACATTATAAAAGTTTGACATTTTTTAAAAAGCCATTTAAAAAATTGCTTTTTGTAAAGATGTTAACTTACAGGGTGTTTCATTTATTTGTTACAAATGTGAAAAATTTGTTATTAAAATTTCCGGTATTGACAAAATACATAATCTTGCGTTAACTTATCGGGGAGTAAGCAACACCCCCTGGTTTTAACCATGTAGTTCCCATAGGAATACGGGAATAAAATATACCCTCTGTTGCTCGCTGATAATGTAGCTTTCCATAGGTGAAAGAATTTTTAAAATCGGTCCAGCCTTTTCAGAGATTAGCCAGAACAAACAGACAGACAAAAATTTTAAAAATTGATATTTTGATATAAGCACCGTATATACTTTTAAATGCATAAGTAAAATGTTGTTATTTTGAAATTACAAACAGACACTTCAGTTTTATTTGTATAAATGTGTTTCTAAATAATTTCATGTTAATAATATTTTATGTGTTACTGATAAAATGTACAGCTGATTTAAATATAGACTGAAGTCTTAGAGTCTTAAAAGAATTAAACACAAATAATACTCATTTATGTGTAAAGAAATAAAATAATATTTTATATTTTTAAAATAATACTTTTGAAATGAAGAATGCTAACAATTTAAATCAGTATAATATTCCACAAGTATTTGCAGATTTTTAGTATAATTTGTATTTATTCAAACTTATTTCTGCTACATTGTAGATGGATATTGATAACTATATTATCTTATCTACAACTGTTGAAATTTAAACAATAAATATTGTCTTTGTCACTGTCAATTGCGAAATTTTTATGCATGTATTTTGTAAATTGTTCAATAAATGTGAGGTCTAAAACTCTTAGGATGGATTAAAAATTATTTTTAAATAACTATAATATTTTTCTTTCAGTTATTTATATAATTTTTTTTCTTAGATATTGATGAATGTAAGGAAAATGGACGAATATGTTTAAAAGGCAGGTGCATAAATCTACCTGGTACATACAAATGTGATTGCCAAGAAGGCTTTGTTTTATCCCCAGATGGAGATTACTGTTTAGGTAATTAGCTATGTTTTAAATCTCTATTTTAAAATACTAATAAGCATGGAAAAAAATAACGTATCAAAATATCAAAAATTATTTCAATTTTTAAAACAATTATTTGAACTTTTCAATATTCTAAACTGACATTCTTTTTGTTAAGTCAGGGATTTAAGTCCTAGTACCACTAAAGCAAAGCATAAGGTCTGGTAAATCTGTTGGCTCTAATCCTCATGAAGATGTGATGTGGAAATTTGAAGAATAGGGTGTGCTATAGCTCAAGTGTTGTCCTTATCACTTGACTGTGATTCAAAGTTACGAGGTCATTACTAGTAGCTCATGTTGCTTCTGAACAATAATTTAGCAGAATAATCAATAATAATTTTTTTTAAATGTTTTAATGTGAAAGATACATTTTTTAAAATTTAATTAAATATTTGTATGTCTGCATATTTTATTATAAGATGTCTTTTAAATTTTAAGAAATCCTATCTACCATGTTGCATTTTGTTTACATTTATAATTGTCATTTTGTGTGAAACACTTCTTACTGCTATTTTTTGACACAGAGAATTTGATAGTATACAGATTAAAAATAGAGACTAAACAATTTTATTTACCCAAAATTTTTAAAAAATGTTGTTAAAATAAATAAATTTGATTAGAATATTTTTTTAAAAAAATATTTAATAGATATGATTATTATTAAAATTGGATGGAAGTATATTTTTTCTTTATGATTATTCTATTAATTTTATAAATTACACTTTAGAATTTTTATTTTAATAGTATGTTTTTCTCTAATTTAAATCAGTTTTCTTAAAAATTCAAAAATTAGTTATTTGAGTTAAATGTATTACAGGATAACTATAGAAATTAATGTTTGTTTATTTGAAATAATGAAATGTAGTTGTTTTTAGATATTTAACACATAACTTTTTTAATAGATAGAAATGAATGTGAAGAAAAGGGAATGTGTCGACATGGTACTTGTGTTAATGGTGATGGAAGTTTTAAGTGCATTTGTGATCCTGGATACAAAATATCACCTGATGGACATTTTTGCATCGGTAAGACAGAATCAAATCAAGTACTTAATAAATTGTAGTTTGTATGATTCATTTTTTGTAAAGTTGGCCTGTTTATTGTATTGCTTACAATTTTTTTTAATGTTGAATAATTTACAGAAATGGAATAAAACTTATTTAATTATTCATCAAGATTTCATTTTGAAATCAATTGTTAATTTAACTGCAATTTTTAAAGTTTTTATTCTGTGCTAATTTTAAACTATTTAGAATTTTAAATAATTTAGTTTGAAATTTGGAGGCACAGCTACAATTTTATTAGCTATATTTATGATACAGTGCTCCAGAATGTGTAAGATTTTGGCACTTTTTAATAAGTTTTATTAATGGGATCATTTTTATTTATAATCCAAAAAGAACAGTCAATGAAGTTTCATACAGGGTAGGTACATTAATGCCACAATCACAAATTTTTAAAAAATATTTACAACTTTGAAATTACAAAACTTTATAAGTAGAATATGTTTGTTAAGTCGAAACTAGTTATCATTAATTATAATTAGAAATTTTGTGCTTCCAAACTGCTGTGGGAGAGACATTATTGAATATTGTATAATGGTTTTAAAATTATGTGTTTTCTTTCAAACTTCTGCCAGCTATTAGTGAAATTTTCCATTCATTTTTTTATTTCTCTTTTATGTAATATTCTTCCAACAATGCTTTTTATTTCTTTAGATATCAATGAATGTTTAGAAACACCAGATGCATGTGCCAATGGAAGATGTGAAAATACTGATGGTAGTTTCCGCTGTTCATGTAATGACGGTATGACTCTAAGCCCTAATGGAAGAGTTTGTCAAGGTATTTATTTTGATAAGAAATACAATGGAATAAAACAAAATTTCTTAAATCTTACAAACTCAGTAATAATTTTCTTAATATGAAAAGAAAATTGATTATTGGTAAAGTAATTTAATATTTATATGTTCTTTATTTGCTTAGAAGTAACCAAGTTTAAACCAATTTTTATTTTAATACATTGACAAATAATCACTGCAAATTTATTTCTGGATTATTTGCATGTGTATAAGAATTGTGGTTTTAATGTTGGCTTATTATTGTTGTATAAAAATTGATTTAAAATTTTGCAGGCTTTAATAATGTTTACATAGGTGTTTTTTTTTCTTTTATCCTATGCCAGATTTAAGCATGACCATCATTAGTCTATAACACACAGCCCAATTTAGATCAGAAACCTAATAAAAACCTATGATGTGTGTGTGTGTGTGATTTTTAATGGCTTTAGCAGCTTCATTGCATAGTTCTGAACAAAAGACCAAATGGTCTGTCTCTTCACATGCCTTTATGTTCAAGTTGGTGAAAAGGTTATAAAAAAATTATGAAAACTATAAACTTATTGATATGTAACATCTTTACTCTCGGCTGCTGGATATTTGTTGGAGTGCTTTCCTGAAAAGGGACGGAAATGCGTAACAGGAAGTCGGGGAAGCGAGCACTGTTTGATTTGACCAATGAGTGCGCTTGGTGGTGTCTCTTCGCTACCCTCCCTTCAGGGTCCAACTCTAGTAGTTATCAAGCCGGCAGCTTTTTTATATTGTTAAATGTAGTATTTCAAAAGATTCGAATTCAAAAACTTGATTTTGTTTTCATGACTCTAAATCCACTTCGCTCATACCAGCAAGTCTTATTAGACTTCATTCAGGATAAACTTGCAATTCTTACACTCAATTGTCAAACTCTCAGGGCATGTTAAAGTATGAAATCTGAGGATATATTTATATATGTGTAAACTATAAATTAATAATTATATTTCCTGTTCAGCATCTGACAAAGTTTGCCATTCTTAAAAAAATACGATTAAGTAATATGGAATTTGGATAAATATCTTAGTGCAAATCATTTTCATACTTTGAGGTTAATTCCTGTCGTTGTCAATATAAAATTTTTAATTGTGATTAAAAAAGATTTCTCGATTAAAAAAAACTAACTAATTAAGTAAATGGGTATTTTTGTGATTCTCTCTAATATTTCTAATTCTTAAACATGCGCTTGATGGTGTCTCTTCGCTACTCTTGTATTGGGGTCCAACTTTAGTAGCAATCAAGCGGCCAGCTTTTGTTTTATATTGTTAAATTTAGCATTTAAAAAGATTGGAATTCAAAAACACGGCTTTGTTTACTTGACTCTAAATCTACTTTGCACATACCAGCAAGTCTTATTAGACTTCATCCAGAATAAACTTGCGATTCTTACTCTCAATTGTCAAAGTGCCAGGGCTCGTTGTGTATGAAATCTGAAGTTATATTCATATGTGTAAAGTATATTAATAACTATATTTACTGTTAAGCATCTTAAAAAAATACGAGTAAGTAATATATGGACATTATTAATCGTCAAACAAGTGGACTGGGTATTGTTAGTCAATATATTGGGGACATATGTGCGGCAGAATGCTTATTTGAAAATGGACAAACAGTCATTTCGGTGGTCGCATACATTTCTCCGAATCAAACAGTTAAAAAAATTAAAGATTTCCTGCATTTTGTACTTTTACTGCATACCGAAGGTGATTCTGCTCTTTAAAAAAAAAAACTCACACGCTTCCCATGATTTTGAATGGTGATTTTAACGTTAACTTCAGTTTGTCAGAAGCTGAGCCGCTCATAGCTTTTCTGAAAGATGAACTCAAGCTCGACATGAACACAAATCAAAATGTTTCGACAACTAACATTAGTACTGTTATTGACACTGTTTTTCAACAATTTTTAAAATACTTTGAAATCACAAGTATATGTGTAATATTTTAGTTTTCATAAATCTATTGTCTCCGCTTTTCCCCAAATTGAACAAGAATAAATATTTTTGATAAAAAATTGCATTACTCCTTGTGTTAATTAAATAAAATTTTCATTAAAGATATAATTATTTGATATAAAATTATTTCCAATCATACCCGATTCATTTTTTTCAGGATTAAAATAACTATTGCGTATTTACTATGATAACATGTCAGATGTTACACATCATTTGCGACCACTGTAAGGCTTGTTTCTTTTTTCTGAAAATTGTTATAAGTTATATATTTTGTGTACTCCAGGTTTTATTAATTAAAATGTAAGGAAAGGTTTTTCTTATATAACTGATTATATAAATTTAATTTCACTTTCAATGCCGATAATTTCATTAAAAATATATTTCATTGAAAAGTCTGCCATGTTAATGGTTATTTATATATTTCTGTGGGGGGTATTTCTGATTTTGAACTAATGTTCTTCTGGTGTTTTGAAAAAAGTTAATAGTAAATTTATCTTTTCTAATTTTTGTTTAATAACTTTTTTCACCAGATACTCGAAGAGACTATTGTTTCTCAAGTTACAGAAATGGGGAATGTAGCAATCCATCTTCTATGGTTGTAACTAAATCTGCTTGCTGCTGTGCAAATAGAGGATCTATGACTCCTGCATGGGGAATACAGTGTGTTCCCTGTCCTACATTAGGTTCTAAAGAATTTCTAGATCTCTGTCCCAAAGGACCAGGATCTGGCCAAGTAGATGGTAAAAAAAATATCTTCTTTATTGTTCAGTTTTATTTACTTAAGGACTGAAATCCAAATATTTGTTTGTTTTTTCTTATTATGTTTAATTTTCTTAAGTTATCATTTCACTTGTGACTTTTTAATAACTAAAATACTAGTTTATTAAGTTTTTAATATATTAAATGAATTTCATTACCTGTTTTAAATAAAACTCTCTTAAAGTAAGTTGTTTTGTAATTATATAAATTAAGGCTGTCTTGGCTTAATGTTAAAGAATAAGACCTGAATTTGGAATAATTTTTCAGATATAAAAAACTGAAACATTAATATTATATTCTGACTTCACTATCCTATACAGAATAAATTATTTTATCATACTATTCCTTTTTACAGGAGTTGACCCATTTTTTCTGGTATAAATGTGTTTAATATTTTTTTTCTATACCTATTGCTAAATGAACTATCCCTTTATATGTTAAAATAAAAATTGTATTATTTATTTAATATTTTGAAATAAGCTGGCTGGGTGCTGTAGTTGGTTTGTCCATCTTGGCCTTGTACACCCAAGTTTACAGGCGCGATCCTATCCCAAGTCAGCGGATTTTCAAGGTATGGAAAATCAACAGCATCCCTATTGTATGGTTATGTGGCATGTTAAAGTTCCCTTAAATGCCTGTTTGGCTTGGGTGCTCTCGGCAAAATTAAATTCTTCATACAGTTTTGCATCATCAAAATTCAGGTGCCTCTCTCTGGGGAATAAATTTAGCATAAATTACATTGTGGTATTTGATATCCACCTATATGGTGCTGCACTAAAAAGTTACACCAGCTACCAGGAAATATACCAGAGCTATCGGAAGAAAAATAATATTTTGAAATTTTAAAAACACTGTATTATAAACAGATGTATGAATTATAACATTGTAAGTTTTCATGAAAAAATATACATTTTTCTGTTTTAAAATGTGCTTCCAGTGGGTTTAGTTAAGGCTTTTGGTGAAAGCTACCTTGATATGTTTTTATGAAGTCATTTACATGTTCCATATATTCTATTATATTCATACTTTATTTTTTACCTTTTTTAGTCTTTTTTTTCCTTCTATTTAAGGTAAAACAATCATTACTAAATTAAGTTTTTCATTTGTAAATAAATTGTTTTATTAAATTTTATTGTTTGTCAATTTATTTTTAATTCTAAATTTTAGATATAAATGAATGTATAGTATTTCCTAATATCTGCCCTAATGGAGCTTGTGAAAATTTAAAAGGAAGCTATAGATGCATATGTAACCGTGGATATCAAGTAGATGCAACTGGAAAAGTTTGTTCAGGTAGGATTGAATTAAGTTTCAGTGTATTGTGTTTGAAAAAGTTATACAAACAAATGTTTTTTGTTTCATATAGGTAATATTTTACCAGTTTAAAAAAAAAATGAATATTTTTTAAAGAAAATTAATTTTAAATATCATCAGGATTTACATTTGATTCAGGGATATATGTATCATTTCAGCACCAAGTTTAGAACATTTTGAAGATGTTTGTGTTTTAGAAAGGAAAGAAAACTGATATACATATTGAGAAAGATTGCAATTTAGTATATAATTAATAATTGTAAATAATTTAATGCAATTTTTTATTTCATTCAGCATTCAGTACTTATCATTGAAGATATGTTGCATAAAACATATTTTAAGTTTTTAAAAATTTGTTTTGATACCAAATGAATATTCAGTGATCTTAATTGGAAGAAAGAATGTTTCATAATCGGAATATAAAACTCCTTGTCTTTAAGTGAGGAGTCTTGAATTCATTTTCATAACAATTTTCTATGTAATGATCATTTTTAATAGTTTGTTACATTTATAATTATTTGTATTGGTAATGATATATTATATATCGTATTTAATTTTTTTTTAATTTTAAAATTTTTTAATGAAATTTGTTTTTTTCCAACACATTATGAAGAATAAATATTGTAAGAATAGTATAGAGTAAAAAGAATATCTTGTGATTTATGGAAGACTACATTTTACATCTTAAGTCATTTTATATTATTGTTGCTGAAATAAGTAATTTTTTTTTATTCCTAGATATCAACGAATGTGCTGTGAATCTTCTGTTTTGTGATAATGGACAATGTAGAAACACACCTGGAAGTTTTCAGTGCACATGTCCAATTGGTTATCGACACAATGTTCAAACAAATACATGTGATGGTATGTTGATACATTATTGTATAGTTTGATAATTCACTTTATTTGATTTAGATTGAAATTTACATAAATGTTTCAGATATTGATGAATGTAAGGAAAGAGAAAATGAAATATGTATTGGAGGTGCTTGTTTTAATACGCTCGGAAGCTATCGATGTGAATGTGAAACAGGTTCAGCTTTAGATGCCTCAAGAAACATTTGTATTGGTAAGTATTTTTGTAATCTACTTCAAATTTCCTCCTTTATTAGTTGATAATCTTTTCAAAGTGTGGATCTTATTTGAAGTTTGGTAATTTAATTAGGAAATCAGAAAAGTTCTAACAAAACTAGAAAGAAGTCTTAAGATGGAGTCTCATCAAAATAAAAATATGTTTAAAAATTCCCAAAACACAGATCTATTAAACCTGCAGAATATTGAAGAAGCTTTTTGTTCTATTACATTTATCCAAAATTTAATCTTTTTTATTTAAATAATGAAGCACATCCAACTGTTTAGTATAAGTATTTGGTTTTATATGTAGGAATTGTTAAAATAATATAATACTAGGGTAAAATGTGTTATGTTAATAGTGGTGAGTAAAAAAAAAAACCTTTTTTTTTAAACTGTAGGTGTGAAAAGTTTATGAAACTGTCTAAAGAATTGTATCACAGAAAGAAATGTTATTATTATTCTATCTATTTAGTTTTATGACTTTGTATTTAAAACATATGATTATCACATAAAAATTTAATGACTAACTTTTTCATGCGCTAATCACAATTTTTGATACTATTCAAACAATTATAAATAACAAAGTAGTACAAAAGGTGGGTCATACATTATGATTGCCATACATGTTATGATTCAGGGCTTATATTTCAATGCATTGCTTAAATGTGGCTATTTGAATTTAGAACAGTTTATAAAAACAATCATATATGTTAAAATATAGATATAAGTAAAATTTCAATATGAGGGTAGTACTATATAACAAAAATAAAAAAATTCTCCATCTCTTTTACTAAAAAAAAAAGTTTATTTACAAAAATTCCTTTATTCATTATTCAGATATTTTTTTTAATAAACTATTTTCCTCTTTTTTTTAATGAAAAGCATTTGTTTTATGGAATGAGTTTTGTATTTTTTTTAATAAAATTTGATTTCTGAAAAGAGAATGTGCTTCTCTTTCCTCATAAAGCACTATCAATGTAATTTTCATTTCTTTGTTATTTATGCTTCAAACAATGCTCTTTTCAACTGAAATTTTTTACGTGAGTTTGTTATTTAAAAACATTATTGACTATTTTTAGACAACAGAAGAGGATCATGTTGGATGACTATTAACAACGGCCAATGTGAAAATGACATTAAAACACCAATGCTAAGATCCGAATGCTGTGGCTCTATTGGTAAAGCATGGGGTAGTCCCTGTCAGCTCTGTACAGAATTAGGTGAGATGCAACATGAATTTTCAAGTGTACAAATTTTCTCAATTTTGACTCTTGCTGCTAATAAAATTTTACCCATTCGTTTAGCATTCTGTATCATAGAATTTGTAGATTACTCACATTCATTCATTTTTTCTAAGTTTTTATCTAAACTTTCTTATTTTTTATTACTCTTTAGAGAGTCGGTGTCCCAAAGGATATGCTATGTTGGATGGTTCTACATGCACAGGTAATTAAATTTTCCAAATTATTTAAATTAATTTTCTGCTATTTTAAAGAACATTCCTGTGAATTAACAGTACTAATTGATATAATTTCTTTCTTTTATTTTTTTTTCCAGATATCAATGAATGTGAAGTGTTTCCCAATATATGTCAAGGTGGAGGCTTATGTGTTAATACTGAAGGTTCATATCGTTGTAATTGCCCTCCAGGTCTGACTTTAGATCACACTGGAAGCAATTGTTTTGGTAATTGATTTATTCATAGTTTTTATTTATAATAGATTTAAGGAGCATTGTTTTTCTTGTGAAGCCTATATCCAAATATTAACCATGAAATCTTAAGGTAGTTTCACTAGAACCATTACTTTTTGTCTAAAATATTTAACATTTTAATTGTTTATCACATTTTTTATCACATTTTCCCCATAAGAATATTTGTGGGTTTTTTTTTCTTTTATTAAAATTATCCAATACAAAGAAGTAAAAGAGTGTGTGTTGTAATAATATGTTCTCTAATAAAACTACTGCATAAATTAGGAAATTACTTATTCTATTAAGCATTTACTTGAAAAATTCTTTTATAATCGCATTATTCTAATTATGAAATGTATCTCAGATTCAAGAGAAGAAGTTTGTTACATGCAATATGATAAACGACGATGTCTGAAACCGTTTGATGGCTTGTATAAAAAGATGCTTTGTTGTTGCTCTCTGGGAGTTGCATGGGGACATGCATGTGAACCTTGTCCTCGTCCAGGAACAGGTATATTACTTTTCTACCCTTATTTTCATAGAGATTACATTTTTTATTAGATTAATTCTAGAAAGTATGTCAAGGGCATAATCCTGATCTTTCCTTTATTAAATGGATTCTTCTGAGAAACGAGCATAGATGTTTAAAAGGTTTGTTAATTTCTTTTCTTAGGCTACAGAATGGAATAACTATCCATATATTTTCATAAGAACTTATGCTTAACCATGAATAATTAATGTGGCTAAAATAATTTAATTCAAAATGTTCATTTGAATAAAGTTAAATCACTGGGTTTGTTTTTAATTTGGTAAATAATTCTTTGCAGTCTGCAATACTTTAAATGTAAACATGAATTGAAGATTTTAAAAAGACAATTAATTATTAACCCCTTAACAGTCGCATAATTTTTAAGAAAACTGTCATAAAAGTGCCTATTTTTTTTATTCAAGAAAATTGTATAAAACTAAATGTATGTTCAATATATGTATTTATTTGAAAATTTTGGGTAAATCTTTAGCTTGAAATACAAAAATAATAATAATAATAATAATAATTTTTTAAGAAATTTAGGGGTATTATGACTGAAAGTTGGTTGTTTGGCAAAGGAAAAAAAATTAAAACATGTCTTTTAAACATTAAAGGAGAATTTTATTACACTTATGCATAATGTAAAAACACATAAGTAATTTTTCCTTGTAAGATAAATTTCAAAGCATGAGATAAAAAGGCCAACATCACATGTAACAGTACAGATCCATCATCACTGCTCTCGGATTCACTAACCGAACTTTAAAAAAAATCAGTTATTTCAAAATCACACTCAGATACATTTACACTTAAAGTAGAATCCGATTTACTTCCTGACTAACTCCATAAGGAATACAATATTAATATATATATGTATTATCACAGAACGTACCCCACGTATATTCACGAAAAGCGGAACTAAATAACTGAGTTAAGGTTACGAAAACATATCACTAATATATATGTTTGATTGTGCTAACATCTAGTTTAAAATAAAATAACTATCTCTAAATGCGTTACTAATAATCTGGTGAGAAATAAATATGATTCTGGGCATATAAGAAATGTATAGTTTTAATCTTTTTAGCATATTACTTTTGAACCCTCCAGCCCGGAAATATCACGGGCACGAGAAATAGAAAGGGAAATTTCCACCCTGTGATTTTGATGGGAGTGAGAAGGAAGGGGTTAAAAAATACCTTTTCACATTTTATTTGTCTCATTTTTTTCTGTTATTTCTCTTCACATTAATAATATTTAATATTGTCATTTTTTATTGTATATATATTGAACCATTTCAAGACATCTTAGTTCTATATTTATACTTTAAAATAAAACATATTTCAGTGTTTATACTTTTTCTTAGAGGCTTTCAACGAGCTTTGTGTTAAAGGATTTGGATATTTTTATGATAAACCAGGATCTTTATCAGGTATTGTTCTATTCTTATTGGAATAAAGTAAATTATTCTGTTACTTTTATTTAAATTCTCTTATGTAAACCGGATTATTCTATTACAATTAAATTCAAAAATTGTATTAACATTGTATACTTACATTTCAAATTTTTATTTTTGAAAATATGCTACCTTGTTGTATTTATAATATTTCATTAGTTATATTTTCTATTATCCTCTTATTGTTTCATTTTGCTTAAAAGTATAATAACAGAAAGTATAATCATGCAAAGTTTTTGGTCAAATTTGTAATCATGTAATCAAAAAATAAATATCTTAAAAAAAATTTTATTATGAAAAAATTCATTTTATGAAATTATGCTTAAATATTCTCTTTTACTCTTAATTTGATTGCCTTATTTTAATATTTAGATATCAATGAATGTGTTCAGTTTCCTTCAATTTGCCAAAATGGAAAATGCAGAAATACAGCTGGTAGTTTTAGCTGTCAATGTAATCAAGGCTTTGCAACAGACTCAGATGGTCTAAATTGTACAGGTAGGTATTTTATTATGAAGATTTTTTAAAATTTATTTTTGATAAACAGAAATGTTTTATCTAATACTATTGTAATATAAATATTTCAGATATTAAATGTCTTATTGTAACCTCATTGTTATATTTTACATTTTATTGAATATTATTTATAATTTAATTGCATACTAATCATTATAAGTAAATGTGATTGTGCAATTTTTTATCGTCATTCTATTCAGGGGAGGAAAAAAAAATTTTTATAAAGAATTAAATAGGATTAATGTATTTTTTATCATTAATTTAAATTGAATATTAATTAAAAATGTTAAGAGTATTTACAGTAATTATAAAGTTAAATAACTAGTGTATAAGGATTACTTTTGTATTGTTTAGTTACTTCTATTCTCATAGAAAAGTAATATATAAAAGTAGATTACAGTAAAGACATAATTAACAGTTATAAAGCATTTATGCCATTTTAAATTCAATCATGTTTTATTTGTCATTTTTAATGTTATAAGTGAAGTAAGAATAATTGAACTTTTCAAAAATAAATACAATATATGATTTTAGATATCAATGAATGTTCTGTTGCTCTTGGTGTTTGTGCGAATGGCATTTGCAGGAATACTCCTGGATCATTCCGTTGTGATTGTGATGAGGGCTATGAAGATGTACAAATGATGCAAACATGTGATGGTTTGTATTGGTTATTTTTAATTCAAAAATAAAATTTTAATTCAAACCTATACATGTGATTCATAACTTATTTCAAAGTTTGAAACTAATGTATTTTGTACCTCTATCAAATTAAATGTTAATAGATATAAGATTTAAAAAATTTAAATTAAAGGTTATTTAATTGAAATTAATCAAATGTATTTAAATATTAATGTATTTTTAATTTTAAAACTTGCTTTCTTTGAGAAATGTATTTAAAATATTTTTAGACCTAATTATAGTTTAATTTGGAAAACAATACATTTCCACATTTTTGGACTTAAAAAACAATTTTTCAAATACTTATGAAAAATTTGCATCTAAATATTAGTTTTTCTAATTTGTAAAAGAAAATAATAATAAGAAGAAATTCAGAATTGGAATTATCTACTACATTTGTATCTTTTTTAAATCTTGATAAGTTTTTCTTTGTAAAAGATGACTGTTATTTCCCTTGTCAAAATATTCATAACTCCTTAGCAATTGCATAACTTTTTAGAAACTGGTAGTAAAAGTACCAATTTTTTATTCAAGAAAATTGTACAAAAATAAGCGTACCTTAAAATAAATTAGTTGAAAATAAGCCAACTATTTCCAGTAACATTATAAATACTCTGGTATTGCCATCAGATATGTAAAATGTAAATATAAAGTTTTCTGAATTTAAGAAACTGTCTTTTTGATGGATTAGCTTTGAACTCTCCACCCAAAAATGTAATGGGCATGAGTTATAGAAAGTGCAGCTTCAACCCATTTTTTTTTTTTTTTTTACTTCAGTGAGAAGAAAGAGGCTAATATGTTTCAATGGTTTGTAAAATAGAATAAAGATTTGATTATATAAAAATTAACCAACAGAAGAATTATTATATAATTGTTAAAAATAGTTCTATTTTCTTCCTAATAGTTAAAAAAATGCAATAAAATTTTGAAATATGTTTTTTGTTTATGAAGATTTGATGAAAAACCAAAGTTTTAGTTTCTAAACAATACCTGTTGTAAAATTATTCAAATACTAAACTTGTATTTGTTCTAGACATCAATGAATGCACTAGAATAAGAGGTTTATGCCGAGGTGGGACATGTTTTAATACCCCAGGCTCTTTTAGATGTGAATGCCCTCCTGGCCATGAGATCACACCAGATGGAAGATCTTGCAAAGGTATGAATCTTAATAGATTTTATTACTAAAATATGTGAGGCAGAAATATTACTCTTACCAAAATTGAAGGAAATTTTTTATGTTTACTTTAATCAATATATACTATAAATCAGTGAATAAAAAGATTCCTAAATTCCAAAAAAAAGTTAGCAAACTTTAATTTGTGTCAATTTATTATTATCAGTTTTGAAATTTTTATGAAATTTAAATAGTTTCTCACAATTTTAGATTTTTTGAAAGAAAAAAAACACCTTTGAAAAAGTACTGAAATGTGTTAATATTTTCCCTCATATCTTAAAGTTATCGTGTATAAGTATTTTAGTATATTACTCATAATAAAATTTTATGAAATCTAGGATCCTTGTAATATCTAATTATATTTACTAAATGGGCTATATTTTACTTTTTCAAGTATGTTATTTGAATTTTTTTTTGAAATTATTGGGAAATTTAATGTAATACACAAAACATTTTTTTCATTAGATGAACATCATAAAGATAAAATTAGTCACATTTTCTAGTAATTGACATTTTATTGTATCAAAAATATACTTTTTCATTTTTAGTGAGAAACTATGAATTTAGTAGCTCAGGATCTAGTTTGTGTTATCAATCATTTGATTATCTTTTATTCAATATTTACAATGATGGATTACATGAATTTGCTTTATAAGTTTTAGTAAATTAGATGCAGAAGTTATGTAGAACTAAATAAGTGCAAGTTACTCTTACTCTGTAAACTGCATATTACTTATCTTCCCATTTCACAAACCTAGTGAATTAGCATTGAGAAAAAACACTTTCATCAAAAAGAAAAGAGGATTTGATCAGTTATTGCATATCTTTTTTCAATTATAGACTTAAAAAAATAATTAACATTTTCTATTTATGAAGGATAAATTTTTTTTTTAGATAAATTAGTGTTTTGGATTAAATTACTTACATATTAATCAGTTTTTGTGTATTCTAAGCAAATGAATAGATTTCTTGGAATGCTTTATATTCTATTCTGCAGTAGTGTTATATCTCCATGCTTGTATTATTATATGTTGAGATTCTTTGTGTTTTACATACATATTCTGTTTTTAATACATGTATCAGAGTTTCACTTTTGCAGATGTTGACGAATGCAGTCGCACCAGTGGTATATGCTCTCATGGAGTGTGTGAAAATATGATGGGATCATATCAATGCACTTGTAATGATGGATATAAACAAACATACCAGCATACCAGTTGTGAAGGTAAAATTTGTTATGCAGTGATTTGTCTAATATTTAGCATATTTGTTTCTAGATTTATAATGTAGTTATTTAAATGTAACATAAATGTATTGGATTTTAAATTGCTTCAAATTTTATTTAAAATGTAAAAATTCAATGTGCAGGAATTTTTAAACAGAAGAAAGAATTTTTTTTATCTTTACTAATTGAAATTAATTATTAAGTAAAGTTTTATATAACTTTCTTATGGTACTTATTTGCATTAATCAGACAGGAAATAATGATTTTCGTGAAATTTTATCAGAATTTCTAATCATTCATTTTGATTAATTTTTGATAGTCTGTAAATTATTTAGATAGTTTGTTAAAAATTATGGATATATTAAAAAGTTGTTTGCAAATGTTATATTAGTTTCAAAACTTAGATTTATATATATTTAAATGTAATTAATGTATCATATTATTTAAGGCTAATAGAAATTCTTCACACACAATAAATGTATTCTTATTTTTATATATCAGATTATTTTTTTAAAATTTTTTTAGTGTTTATTTAATACAATTTTCACATTTAAAAAAGTAATTGAATGTTTATAGTTTAACATGTTAAAAGATTTTTGTTCTAGATATTGATGAATGTTTCACAAATAATGGAGGCTGTCAATCTAAGTGCAATAATGCTGCAGGAAGCTATAAATGTGATTGTGAAAATGGATACAAACTAATGCCTGATGGAACAACTTGTGATGGTAATATCACTTAGAAATTATTAGCAATTTGTTTTCTTAGTTATAAAAGACTTGTTTATGAACTTTATTGTCAACATTAATATAAAAAATCACTATTTGATTGAAATTTTGAATTTTATGAAATTAAAACTTTTTGATTTATAGTATAAATAATTCTTCAAATAAATTAAATAATTTTATATAATGATTTTAAACTCATGCCCATATAAAAATGAAATTTATACTATGAATGATAGCTATTTTTGAAATATATCAGTACAATTGTTATTTGTACTATATTTAACAGAATGCTATAAAATAAAACATATTTCTTTAAAGTAAGTTTTTAATATGTAACACATATTTTTGTATTCAAACCTCATAATAATTTTGTGTGTTTTGAAATTGTTTATCACTTACTTTTAATATTCAATATTGCAAATTTACATTCTGAGAGTACAGTTTTATTATACTGGAATTAAGGAATGAAAATTAATTTTCACAATACATCTTTACTTCTTATTCATATTGTTTTATTGCTACTTTATATTTGTATTTTCTTTCTTTTACATTTTATTATATGTTTTATGTAAATATATTCTATAACTATTATAGTGAAAAAGTTGTTAATTCATATTGCTTTGATATCTTGGACAATTCTAAAAATTTATCTTGCCTGGAATTATCTTATCCCTCAAAACTGTAGTTCTAAAACATTTTGTAAACATCAGTTTAATATATTTTTCAAAATGTAATCAAACTTTAACATAAATAAATGTTTTAGACTACAATATTAATTTACTCATATGTAAAAGTGAATGAAAAATATTATTCCAAAATTCTAAAGAAAAACCAAGAATTATTTTTTTAAAAATGTTGATACAGTAGAATGTTTTTTATCCGTTTGGGTATGTGATTGTTCAAATAACCAAAAACCAAATGCGATCCATGCAGTTTATGAAACCGGCAGGGCCGGCTCTAGCAGTTTTGCCACCCTGGACAAAAATGAAAAATGCTGCCCCTCTCTACAAAATAAAAAAATATATATTATTTAAAGATATAGAAATTGTCCATAAATACACGCCTATAAAACTTGAATTGTTTTTGCAAAAAAAGGCAGCATAACAGTATATATATATATATATATATTAAAAACAAACACAAAAATAAAATAAATTTAAAACAAATAACAAAATAAACAAAAAAATTAGAAGTGTTTTTTTTTTTCTGACTTTTAACTCTGAAAACTTTTTGATTAGTTCTTTTAAAACAATTTGTTCATTTATTTCATGTTCTACAGCCCATGTAGCTAAGCCATTTAATCTATCTTGAAGAGTTGTGGACGGTAAAAGAGAAAGTTTTAATTTTGAGACTCCTGTCTCCGCTTGCTACACTTATTGGCAAAGAAAATAAAATTCTTAATGCGATAGCAAGATTTGCCGCAAATTCTAAAACCGGAATAAACTTTAAAACTTCTTTATTGGGCTTTCTTTTTCGCCTAATAAAATTTAAATTGACATAATTTCATCTGCTAGATCAAGCACGTTTATATATATTGATTCTCCATCTGTCAAAATCATTTTTAAATTTTACAGTTTTTAATTATTAAATTTTTAGGGGTATCTTTTAAATCATACATATTTTATAAAAATTTAAAACAATTACTATGGGTACGCATTAAATTAAATTTGCATTCCAAGGTATTAATTGCTTAGTCAAATGTAAAAAAATAAAACTATCTTGAATTTCAATTTAGGATCTTCCACCAGATCATCTCGTGCTTCATAATCAAAATTAACATTTTTGCGTGGAACTCTATAACGTGGCTGCGTCATCTCCAAGTTAATAGGGTTATCAATGTCATCGACCAGTTCTTTTGCATCACAGAGCATTTCATCAAAAACTACATCCTAGCGAAGATCATTAAAAAAATCAGTACAATTTCTTAAGATTTCCATAGCAGATGAAAGATCGTAATCTTTTGTTTGCAATGGCTTGCTCATTGGATTTATGCAGTTTAAGATTTTATATCAAATAATGATGGGGTATAGGAACTTGAATTGTTTAATAGAATTTAGTAATCCAGAGGCCTCATATCTTATAGAGTTGCAATTTCAACATTATTATGAACACTAAAGAGAGCCTCATAAATACCCCCTAATTGATGCCTTAAAAGTTTAATAGCCTCTATTCGGTTTTCCCAGGGAGTTGCACTTAGTAGTTTTAAAGTAATGCCCTTTATACATTTTAATAATATGGCCCAACAAAAAGTTGATGATAAAAAAATAAATTTTTTGGACTATATTAAAAAAAATTGTATGCTTTTAAGGATGCTTTTGCCATGTCATTAATGATCAAATTTAAAGAGTGGCTACACTACATGGTATGCGGACTGTTCAGGAACTAATTCTGGATTGTCCTGATTTCACTCCTCTCATGTTGGCTCCATTATCGTAGGCCTGCCCCCGCATACCTAGCAAATTTAGTCCCAAGTTTTTAAGTTTCTCAACTATTAAATTTGAAGGCTCGTTTCCAGTTGATCTTTTAACCCTTTAACGCGCGGTGGTATCTCTCTGAAACCACCATTTTCTAAAAAATATCTCTAAACGCGCAATGGTATTTCAATGGAACCATTGGTCCCAAACATATCTTTTAACTCTTATAAAAGACACTAGATGTCAGCACGAGACAGAAAACTTTTATTTCTGTGAGAAAAATGCATCATTTTAAAAGCCTTTTTTAACCACTTTCAAAAAGATTTTTTTTAGTAAATAAAAATAGACAAAAATTCAAAGTAAGGTATGTACATTTTTGCTGCATATGCTGTTCATAGCATAACTAATTTTTAGTATGCTAAATGATGAAAAGAACCAACTCTACCCAATTTACTTTGTGGTGGTTTCAGATATGTACCACCGCGCACCTAGAACATGAAAATTGTCCGTTTCTTCTCCGGCTTACAGCACGCACACGTGAGAGATTTAGCCCTTTTTTTTCCTTTTCTTTGACTCAGGCAGTGAAATAACTAATAATTTATGGGGGTTTTGCCATTGATTTGGGGGAGGGGCTTTTTTTTTCTTTATTACTGCATGTTTTAATTATTTAATAATAAAGAAACAATGAAAAAAAAACTTTACTGGCTATTGAAGTTGATTTCAATCACTTATAGTTATATTTTGTATTATTTAATATTTAAAAAGTAATTCTAATACTTAATATTGCATATTTTAGTAAATTTATTACAAAATATATAAAGAATATACTTACAAATCTGACGCAAATCATATATATTGCTCATCCGAGAATTATGTCGTAGGTGCGCGGTGGTACTTCTATGAAACCACCTCCTTCCTCGGGGGGTAATGTACTGTAATTTTTTTTTAAAGTATTTTCTCTGTTCTTAGGTTCTATACATTGCATTTATAATTTTATTTTGAAAAATTCAGCGAATTTATTTTTCTGCGCTTCAAAGGGTTAACTGGAAGGAAACCTAAAAAGCTCTTATTAATTTTAACGGTAACTTCATTAGAATTAAATTTTTCAATGCATACATATCTTGCGAAAAATGTCATTTTCTTGATCTTGCTGGCATCAGGGGTGTAATCTAAAATTATCGAATAATATTTGGCTTATTTATTTTTAAGAACATTTTGTAGTTTAATGTTCTCATGTAAAAAAGAAATTATCTCGTTCTGAATATTTTTCCCTAGATAGTGTACTTCAGTTTCTTGATTTTTTAGCATTCTTCGAACATGTTCTTCCATTATTGGATCAAATTTAGCAAGTAACTGAATTATTTGTAAAAAAGTTACCATTATTGGAATCGGATAGCTTGTCACTCTTACCACGAAGGGCTAAACAATTTTGAGTAAGCATTTTTAATGTTGCTACAATGCGTTGAAGCAACTCACACCAATAATTAGTCTCCGCAATAATAAGTCTTTGTGAGTCGCTGTCAGTTGTCTTACAGCATTGTAATCACTGACTAAATTCAATTCAAGGTTTGGTTTTGGCTATGTTTCTTGGATGTTTCAACCTGGTGCTTCCAACTTTTAAAACCTTATGTGGAAAGAGATCTAATGACACCGCCAAAAAGTTTTCAGGAAAAACAATATACAGGGTTTTTTTTGTAATGGAATAGCCTAACCGTTTACGCATAATCTTTACCCTGTTTTCTTAAAATTCTAGTATAATAAAATGAGCTTAACCTTGGACCATAGTCGTCATGAGGACAATTATACCCTGTCAATGACTTTTACCAAAAAACATCTATCGGGGTCTGATAGAGTAGGTGGTCAAGTTTCTGGATCTGAACTAAATATCATCGTTAAAGTATAGCGATCTTTGGTTTTGCCTGGAAGAGTTTTTATAAGAGCAGTGCCACTATCGGTTCTGTTTATTTCATATGCAGCATCTCCTTCATGAAAGCCTAAATCAGATTCTGATTCTATATTGTCATCCTTTTTTCTAGTGCCTTGTAACTAGTTCAGTAAACCCCCAGCTTGTCTTTAAACGTGAGCTTGTTTATCGTATCGCTTTCTTTTGTATAAAGAACCAGATAGTTTTTGCCCACTCCCCCAGATATTCTAAAATTTTTAAAAAATGTACTTAAATTAAGTAAGGAAAGTATGAAGATAATTGATAAAGTGTTTTGCTTTCATTCAAAAAGTTTGAATTCATCAAAAATTGACCCATTTGAATTAAAAATCGATGTTTGAGATTTTCCAAACTCTTTTCAAATGCTCAAAACTCTTTTCAACTCAATGCTTTTTATTCTTTCCAAAGAATAAAAAGCCTTTATTTTACTTTTGTCTGAACACTGTATTGATTTATGTTTAATATATCTATATGTATAATTGATAACTATGTGGTCGGATATTCTAATAAAGTATATTTTTGAATATTATAATTGGAAAAAACCAATATATATATATATAACTTATATTTTCAGCAAACCCACATATACATCTGTTCATAGCACACACAAAATATAGAATGAATTTACATGCTTTTTAATCTAAGAAAAATGTTCTACTTATACAACTTCCGCAGAAAAAAAAAACACTTTCCATTAATATTATTAATATAACACCAGAAATTAATAATCATTAAAATTACTAAAAATAACACTAATAAAAATACTCAAAAAAATGGACTATAAGACATTATATTTCTCAGTCAAATGAAATTCTGTCTTTTAGCTTTTTTAAAAAATGTCATTAAATCTGTCGAGAGCTCAAATGTCCTCCCGTTGGTGTGGTGTGGTAGTTAGGAGAGGGGGTGCCAGCTCAGGTGTTGTCCACATCACTTAACCATGGTTCAAAATTACACGGACCGTTGCTAAAAGCCCTCATGTATAGCTGAACAGCGTGACGTTAATATTCACTCACTCCCTCACTCAAAAAATGTCATTTCGAAATATTTTTCATACCATTTTTCATCTCATTTGGAAATATATTTATATTACTAAAATAATTTACTAAGTTTATCTCTCTTTACATCATAAAAGAAAAAAATCCAAATAACTCTCCTATTACTGACCTAATTCACGAACTTTAAATATTCCGAAAGAATTTTTATAAAATGCCTTTTTGATAGTCCAATCAGCAATAACACAATTACATGTAAGAATATAATTACCAAATAGTATTACTAAATTTCTCACGATGTATAAAAAGAGAAAGAAAAAAAATCTAAAACCACATCTGTTACATAGATTTAACATGATGATTTGGAGAAATGGAATCAAAATTTACAATAAACAAGACAAATAAACCACAATTTTTTTAAAAATTATGGGAACAGTAATGAAAGTTGTGCAATGCCTCGTTCCCGAATTGGAAGCTATCTTATGAAAAAAATTTTGGGTCAACAATATTATTTCGATTTAATCTAAAAGTAAAATTTTTCAATCCATATCTCTTAACCATAACTATTTCAATTAAATTACAAAGTAATTTAATTGAAATTAGAATAGCCTAGTATTTTTGAAATTCGGTCCAAATGCCGCCCCAGGCATGGGTCGGTTTGTCAGGCCCTTGAACTACCCCTAAAACTGGACACTATACAAATATTGAAAATCTTCATATGCAGGAAATGTGCTTGAAGAGAAAGCAAATTAAGTGTAAAATGTTGCAATTTTACCTTGATTGTGGAAAATAATCACTGATTTTTTGCTGTACCATTGTACACTTTCGTTTTTTCAATGCAAGTTCTCTGATTCTCTTCAGCAGCAGTAGTTGAGTCTGATTGTTATTCGTACCACTCCATAGCTGTCTCTAACACAGAAACGTGTCAGCATTTGCTACTTTCGTTGTTGTTGTCCTCGTTTTCATCCGTTTCATCAGCGACAGTGTCGGATTCTTCTTGTACAGAAGTCACAATATCATTATCATTTAGCATTTGAAATTCAGTCTTCTGCATCGCATGCCATCCAGGTTTCTACATCAACAAAACTCGACAAAAGAGGACGTATACACTTGGAAACAAACTGACCTAATATTCTGAGCAGATGTTTACCAAATCACACAGCTGAAAGTCCCCAAATATCTCTCACCTTGGGTTTTCCTGTCACTTTTGGCCTCACAGGAAACAAATGTTGAGCATTGCACCGTTCGAAAACGGGTTCGAATATTTGACGCTCCGGATAATAAACATTCTAATAAGTTATGTTCTACTGTATATGTGTATTTATTTTAGTATTCAACTGGAAAGGGGATTATTTTAATTTCAAAATTTTGAATTAACATTTCTAAATTATTTTTATCATCATGATAAAATTGTTTTTAAAAAATTAGGTAAATATTTTTCCCTTTAGTTTCAAATGTAAAAGTAAATTCAGTGGGCTCAATTTAAATTTTTTTTAAATGTATGATGTGATGTCTATAATGTTTTTGTTAATTAACTTTGAGATTTCATAGATTTACTTCTCTTTTAAAATCAGATATTGATGAGTGTAAAGATATTCCCAATATTTGCAGTGGAGGAAAATGTACTAATTACCCTGGAACACACACTTGCCACTGTACTGGTGGTTTGATGCCTTCAGCTGATGGAAAATCTTGCATAGGTATGTTTGATTTATCATTTTTTTAAAAAATTTGTTGTACTTTTATATGGTTTAAATCAAAGGATATGAAATAGTATATCATTTGAAATTCTGTTTTCAGTTTTTTGATTTTGTAATTTATGTATTCATTATTATTATTTTCCAAAACCCATGTTTGCCTTTACATTTGATTCCGAGTCTCCCAGTACTGACCGATGATGTTGTCAGTTGGGTTGTAATTTATGTTGTTGCTCTTCCAAACTTGTAGTAAACATTTTTTTTTTTTTGCTTTGCCATTTCTAATTTAATTTGATTTGTAATTATATAAAGTATTTTATTAAGAGTAAAATATTAATCTTTTCCATTTCTTTAGTATAAGTAGATTTCAAACTAAATTATTTAATAAATGACTCATAATCGCTAATCTATTTTCTCTGGAAAAAAAGAACTTTTTTTATTTATAATTTAATGCTTTACATTCATTTCTGTTTATCATTAGGATTGTAAGGCTCTCTGTGTATTAGAAAATGATCGGTTCATTTTTAGAAAATATTTACAATTTTGCTGCACAATTTTTAAAAAGTAGCATAAATAAGCATCTTTGTTTGATTTAGAAACATATCTTTATCTTCATATTCTATCTGATGCAAAAGGAAGAATTTCAATTTGGAAGTAAGGCTAATTTATTTAGAGTTAATTAGACTACTCCAGCTTGATTGTGTTCTACATTAAACAATTTCATAACATTTTTTTTTTAATTTTCTGTAAAACTTAAAAAATCTAAACAATTTTTTAATTTAAATCAATATTTCACTATAAAAACATCTGTAAATTGAAGAATAACTTTTATTACACCGGGGCAATTAAATTGAAATTTAAGAGGCATTTAAGTTAAATTTTATAGTATATTAAAATGCATATTTCTGGTGATTAAGTTGTTTTTTTTTTTAAAAAAAAAAGGATTGATATTTTGAGAATTGATTGAGAAACAATTCACAAAAAAGAAAAAAATTCAAATAAACATTACATATAGTTATATAAAAAAAATCTTGTAAGCTTTGTGCTTTAAAGTGCAAATAATAAGATGCAGAATTTAATTATAAGCAAATGTCTGTGAAAAATTATGATAGTGTCTTGGACACTTGTAATATAGTGATGAAAATTTGGATCCATATTAATAGAATTTGTTACAAAAAATACATGCTGGTTGCATGTTTTTATTGATGACTATGTTAAATAGAAAAGACACTTTAGTGCTTGACCTGCTGTCTTTTTAATTTTTGTTTACCTGTGGGCTCATTTACTACTACCATTGATGGCAAAACTGAGGCAATTCAACTTTCACTGAGATAGTCTGCTTTTAATAGAGCTGCTGTTCTTTCTGATTCAAAATCAGCTCCTCAGCCCTTGCATAGAATTACCACAGTAAGTCACCAAAAAAGTTTGATGTGCAGACTGCTTTTGAAAGGTATTGCTCATAGTTTCCACAGTGTGCCAGTGGACACTGTGAAAATGTGAGAAAGGAAGCATCTAAAAATAACTGTGTGATTCTTAACATGAACACCACTTACTATATTCCTGATTCTCCAAGAAAAGCTGCTTTTGCACACATCAGACTGTTAACAAATCATGACTGTCTGAGGTCTCATCTCTTTTATATCAGCTTCCTGAATTGTACCTTTTTTTACTTCCATCAACCTATGACAGCCAAACATTTAGATGTGGGCTCTTTTCTAATAGGTTTTAGCTCCATTGTTGAAAAATACTGGAGAGCAAGTGCACTAATGCTAATTTGTGTAAGGTATTTGTTAAATAAAATCAGAAAATGTGCATAGTAAATCAGAACTTAATAAAAGTAAACATTTTTTTACTAAATATTTCTTCTTAAAATGTAATGTTTCTTTACATAATTAATTTAAAAAGATTTGAGAAAGTTTTAGGTTCTTGAAAGCAATCTAATAATCAAAGGTTTTAATTTCCTTTGTATTTACACTATTTACAAATTTATTTATAAATTTTAACAGATATTGATGAATGTGCCTTAAATCCTAATGTTTGCCTCAATGGACGATGTGAAAATAATCTTGGTTCATATGCCTGTCAGTGTGAATTGGGATACTCTGTTAAAGACAGAGAAGTTGGATGTACTGGTGAGTATCAAGTAGTTGTATGGAATTATCTTTTTTTGATATTTTGTCATTTACTATTTCTCTGTTGTCAATATTTTAAACAAACATATTTTCTTGAGAAAATGTGCTTAAAAAGGTATAATGTTATTGTTTATACAATCTCAAATCGACAATGTGTATACAAAAACTGAGGGGTCATGGTTTCAAACTTTTGACTGGCATTGCATCCTTCAAATCCTGGTCCTGCAGTGTAAAGAGATTGATGCCTATTAAATCTATCAAGGCTCATGTTGATATGATGTGGAAGTTTGTAGAGTGGGGTTCTTGTTGCTAGGATCGTGATCCAGATTTACAAGGCCCTTGTGTTATTTCATAATTCAAACTTTAATAAACATTCAATCTCAAAATGAAAATATTCCTTTAAAAAAATACATTTTCCACTTAGGCATACTGCGATACTTTTCAGTGCTATGCGTAATTCTTTCCTTTGCTGTTTTTCCTTCATTTTGTTTAGTTTGTACTATAATCATATTATTTTTTGCAGATGATAATGAATGTGAAATGGGACTAAGTGAGTGTGATGAACATGCAGAATGTGTTAACACTTTAGGATCTTATGAATGTAATTGTCTTGATGGCTTCAGAGGAGATGGATATGAATGTCGAGGTATGTTTTAAATATTTATCTAATATTTTACTAATGTATGTTTTTCCTCCTATGTGTATTTACTTTCAAAAGAACACTAGTTTTTTTTCATGTATTTACATTATATAATTACTTTATTTAAACAATTCAACTGATGGTATTAAGAAATCCAATAAAAATATTCTCAGTTATATTTTGTATAACAGTATGTTTTTATTGATTTTATTCATTAAATCAATTTATATATACTTAAAATGTAATAATTATTTTATAAGTAAAAGCAACATGTTTTAAATAAATTATAATTAACTTAAAAAAACAGCTAAATAATTTGAGTTTATTTATACATCTTACTTCTACTAAAAGTTTTTTATTTGAATTTTTTTTAAAGAAATGTATTTAAAATTTATACATACAGATATTAACGAATGTCTAAGGGATAATGGAGGATGTGATCCTGATGCTGCTTGCATCAACACGATGGGTTCATTCCAATGTGTTTGTGATGGTGGATTTACTGGGGATGGACGCACTTGCAGAGGTGAATATTTTGATCACTAAAACTACTTTCCTTTTTATGATTTAAAAAATTTGTAATAGTTTTATTTAAAATCCAAATATTTAAAAAAAAAATTTTAAATGCATTAATTTAACATTTAACTCATTAAAAATATTCTTTATTGTGTATATGAAATAATGAATAAATTTTTTTTGGAAATCTATTTGGAATCGTTCAATATATTTAAAAATATCTTTTATTCTGCTGGAATTTTATTTTTACTTTTAAATCTGACTGAAATGTCCAATTTTAAATCTTAATCAACGAATCTATTATACTGTTCTTGAAATTAACTTTTTTACCAGTTATATTAAATCATGTTTACTTCTTATGTAAATATCAAATGGTGTTAAAAATTCATGAATAAACTTTTATAGATGTGGATGAATGTAGTCTGAATCCTTCATTATGTAAAAATGGACAGTGTTTAAATTATGGGGGAAGCTATCGATGTGAATGTGATATGGGCTTTGAAGCAGAAGAGGGTGAAAAATCATGTGTTGGTGAGTTAAATTCATCTTTTTTCTAATCCTTTATTATGCTTCAAATTTTTAATCATGCACTGTTTTTAGGATTGAAAATGTAAAATGAATTGATTTTAGTGAATGTTTTTACATCTAGTTTAATACTAAAACATTTTAATTACTGGAAAATTTATTTTTTGAGAAGTCAAATAATGTTTTGTGGTGAAAATATCTGCTTATAAGATGAATTAAGTCTTTATATTATGAACAAAAAGGACATTGAAGAGTTTTTAACTGAATCTCTCATAACTATGTAATTAATTCTGTAGAATTATTTAATTTTAAATTTGTATTATTTCTTTAAATTCAACTGTTTAAGCATATTTCTTTTTTCTAAACATGGAATGTTTATTTGTTAAAAGTATACTTTTGAAGGATGTTTTTTATCTTTTATACAACTGTTATAAAATGTTAAATTCATTAGTGAAATTAATCCATAAAAACTTTAATAATAACATATGTTAATTGCATTATGGTTCTTTGAATCATATTACATCAATTTGTACCAGTAAAAAGTATTTGCGTTTTAAATTGGAGCATATTTTCTTATAAATCATTTAAAAATCTGACAGTATTTTTTAAAAATGTTATAACTCATTTGTTTTAAAAAGTATTTGATTTCTAAAATATTAGCCTTTTTACCTGTCTATTCAAAATCAAAATTCACGCACAAATAATGAACTGTATTATTATGTAACTCTTTTTGAGAAATACGATTCCTCCCTCACTCACAATGCAAGTTATCCATCCTCTCATTCAATTTTATAGTTTTGCTTAGCATAATTTTTCATTTTACATCTCAAGAATTCATGTGTCTATATGCCTTTCTGGTCTGTACTGGTGTCAATAGCTACGATTTTCATTAGTTTGATATTTTTTAATAACTAATAAAAAATAATCAAGCACAATATAATTAAATATAAATTTACCTCATACTTACCTTATCCTTATTGATTATAAAGAAACATTTTGTTTTAAAAATCATTAAAAGTGTACAAACTTGTAAAAGTAAAATATAGAAAACGTGATGAAAGTAATCCGTGAGGAAATTAGGTCTCATTAAAAAAATGCTGCCAAAAAAAAAAAGGTTTCAACAGATATTTGTATGAAAAGCAAGAATTACATGCATTTTTTAAAATTATTCTGTGCAAATAATATAATATTAATTTTATAGTGCTAATAAATCAAAAATCATTTACCTTTTTTTTTCCAGATGTGGATGAATGTGCTCTATTTCAAAATAATTGTGCCTTTGGTAGGTGTGAAAATGTGTTTGGAATGTTCAGGTGTATTTGTAATACTGGCTATCAACTTGATTCTACTGGAGGAAACTGCACAGGTTAATGTTTTTGATGTGATTTCAATGATTCCTTTTTTTAACTTAGTTTCCTAAGTTTTTTATTAAAGGCTTTTATTTTTGAAAAGGGAAAATTAATTATTTTATTACTCAATTTCACTCCTAGTTTTGATGAATTTTAAAATATTTTATTTCTGGATAGATGCACATTTTCTTAATGTGCTGTAATATTTTTTCTTATTTATTATATGTGCGTCCATTGAAATTTATTTGAAATTAATTTATTTTTTATATAGATATAAATGAATGTGAAAATCCACAAATTTGTCAATATGGCACTTGTATTGATACTCCCGGCTCATTTATGTGCGAATGCCCTCCAAATTATTCTCTTGCTCCTAATAAAGCTGGATGTGTTGGTGAGAATTTAATTTATGTGTTAATTAAGAAATTAACTGTGTATCTGAAATAAAATAATTGTTGGTACTGTTTATTGTGTCAAATAACTTCTTGCTTTTATAACTGCGTCTTTTATTTTTGTCTCAACTGGCCCTTTTTCTCTTTTTCAAATACATTCTTTCAATAAATAATCTAAGCTGTTTTAACTGTTTAAAAAAATATTTGAATCATATTGATTTTATTTGTTTAATGATAATTTAATATAATTGTTTGGTGCTATTTTTTATATTAATATATATTGCAGAAAAACAAAATCTGTGAATTTAATTTTTACTAAAAATCTTTTAATTAATTTTTACCTATTTATATATGTTTTTTTTTAAATTAATTTTTTCAATTCTTTCCAATCATGTGTGCCAAGAATTTTAACTTTTTAAGATCTTAATAATGTTAACATATGTACATGTATCTAACCATCAATTGATCAAATAATGAGGTTTTCAAACATTTTATGGCAAAATATAACTTTTTGTTTCATTAATGGAAGTCAATACATTTGTGTGATATATTACAAAATTATTATAACACTCTATGTGTGCATATATTTTTTGATTTAAAAATTTAGATATATTTTGTACTATTGCTTTGAAAAAAGTAAAGATTTGGAATCATTTTATTTATCTTTATTAAGTTATCTGTATTCAGAAAGAATTGTTAAACTTAAACTCCTGCATTTTTTTAATAGTTTATAATTTCAGTTAGAATTTATTATGTACGTTGTCAGCAATTTTATACTGTGAAAATCGTTTAATACAAAACTGAGGGGACTGGAATATTTTTTTGTGTTTAAAGAATTTCGTGCTAAGGGATATTGCAAAAAAAAACATGTATTCCACAAAATTAAGTTTATTAGTGTACATTGTATCTATGAAGATATGTGCATATGCATATATTTAATATAAACTGTTCAAAGATTTACTTAATTAGCTGTCTTCTTTAATTAGTGTTGATAATGTAGAGTTAGCAATACCAAAATCTTTACATATTTCCGTGTTTGTCTTCTGTTTTTGATTAACAACCTTAAGAAGCTCCATATTCATTTTAAGCCAAACAGCAATTTGCTTTCCCCTGAACTCTTTGTCATTGTACTTGAAAATAAATTCTAAAACAGTAAAAGTAGTGTAAACCAAACTCACTGGTTTCTACTTATACTGCGATGCACCTGTCACCGAATTTCAAGGCCAACTGATGGAAGATGAGATGTTTTTGTAGTTTGTAGGAATGGGGAAGGTGAAAGCAATTTAGATAAATAAAATTAGCTCGTGTCACAGGATATTCCGAGGGTATTTCAAAGCCAAGTTTGCCTCCTTTCTATGAAACATGTGAAACTACTTTTTTTTGTTTCACACCCTTCTCATATCTAGCCTATGTGGCTGTTGTTTTCTGTATTTTATTCACATTTCCAAAAGGGGAATCTTTTTGTTTTTTCCGATATTTCGTCTTAAGCGTTTTTGTGTTTAACGTATTTTACTATATTATTTATTAAACATGCATATTCATATATTTAATTTTCTATATCAGATGTTAGAGAAGGAGAGTGCTTTTTGGATGTGATATCTGCTTACAATGGTCGTGGAATTTGCAATACAGAATTAGGAGAAAGATTGACTAAAGCAACTTGTTGCTGCTCTGTTGGAAAAGGTTGGGGTCCAACCTGTGAAGTGTGTCCAGAGGAAAATTCAAGTAAGTTTTTCTTCTAAAAAATAATTCAGTTTTACAACAAACATACATAAAATAAAAACTTAGTTCAAATATTCTATATTGTTTAGTTATTTTAACATTCAGGATAGTTGCAGCTCCTCAATTTGAAATTTCATTTGTGCTTCTTGCATGTAAAGTGGCCGCCGTAGTAGCCTAGTGGTCGAGGTATCAGATGGTGGCTGACATGTCATGAGTTCAAGCCTAGTACCACTAAAGACCCGCATTTTATGGGAGCGATGTAAGAAAAATCTGTTGAGAGCTCAAACCTCCTCCCATTGGTGTGGTGGGGTAGTTAGGAGAAGGGGGTGCTAGCTCAGGTGTCGTCCTTGTCACTTGACCATGCTTCAAAATTAGGAGGTCCCTCGCCCAAAGCCCTCGTGTTGCTGATCAGTGCAACGTTAATATCCACTTACTCACTCACTCTTGCATGTAAAAATGTATTTAGAAGTTCTTATGTCTATAAAGTGTATAATTATTATTTATACATAGCTTTGTTAAACCACTTGTATTTAGTTCTTTTTTTTTGTAATCCTTGATAATCTTAGACAAACTAAACATTTGCTGTAAGAGTTCAAAAAGTAAAAAGAGTGTTTTTAAAAATTTTCCAGCTGACTATCGAAATCTTTGTCCTGGTGGAAAGGGTTTTAGACCAAATCAAATTACTGTTGTACTAGAAGGTGAGTATTATTTTTACATATCGTTTTAGAAAACAACTTCTATTTATTTCAGTACATATAATTCTTAGTTTTGATGTGGATTATATTATTTACTCTTTGTTCTTTTTAGACTTTTCTTTTTGTATATAATTAAAACTACTTAATTTCTAATAACAAACTCTTACTTATCTTAACAAATGTATTTGAAATATTTTATATTCCATGTTGTGTAAAAATTGAAGAACATTTTATATTTTATTTTTATATAATTTATAAAATGTTTAAATATAATTTTTACTCAATAATTAAAACTTCGATCTCTCTTCTTTTGCTTGAAAATCATATTTTTTATGAAATTTGAACAATTAAATTTCATATTCGTTATTTCTTTAGACATTGATGAGTGCAGAGATCTGAATAATGTTTGTGAAGGTGGAAGATGTTCAAACACATTTGGTAGTTTTATGTGCATTTGTCCAGATGGTTACACCTTGGATTCAAGTCATAGAAAATGCATTGGTGAGGAAGGATTTTTTATTAAAGATGCAATGTTAAATAAAGCAATTCTTATTGTTCATTGTTTATATTTGATTGACTCAGAAAAAAAATATTGAATGTTATCAAAATTCTAATTGTTTCTCTGAAGATTTTAGTGAAATGCTTCTAAAAATTGCCTAGAACAAGATTATTTCCTTTATGTTTAATTTTTTAAGATTGCAGAAAACATCACACAAACATAAACATTTTTCTTATTATTTATTTTTGAGATTTCGTTATAAAATGTTTTTGTTCTTCCATCTGTAAGTAATACAAGTATTCAAAAGAAAGTAAGTAAAGTTTAATTAATTGAAATATTTTATATGGTTTTAGATGTAAATGAATGTGTCTTAAGACCTGATATTTGTGGTGCTGGAACATGTATCAATTCAGAAGGTTCATACACATGCATCTGCCCTCCTGATTTTGTTTTGGGTCCTGGTCATACTTGCATAGGTATGTAATCCTGTATTCATTTATATAATTGATATCTCATTATTTTCTGATTTCATTTATGCAAATCACTATATTTTATTTATGCCAGCTGGGTGGTTGTTGTTGGTTAGGCTCTGGCCTTGTATACCCAAGTTTGTGGTTTCGACCCCAGCCCAAGTTGGTGGATTTTCAAAAAAGCTACAGCCTTCATGTTGTATGACTATGCAGCATGTTAAAAGTTTCCTCAACTACCTATTTGATTTGGGTGCTGTCAGCAAAATAATATTTCTCATTCAATTTCACATCCTCAGAGCTCAGGTGGCTCCTTCTAGATAGGAAACTGAGCATCAAACTATATTTTGGCAATTGGTATCCACCTATATGGTGCCACACTAAAAAGGGATACCAACTCCCATGTCCAATCTGCAGCCTCATTTTATTGAAGAAGAAACAAATATTTATTGTGTAATTTTTATTTTCATTATCAAGAGTTATAGCTTTCATTTTTATAATTATTAGGTAAATATTTGCTTTTTTATTAACTGATTATTGTATTCTTTGAAATTTTATTTGATATAAATCTAGATAAATTTTAACTTTAAAGTATTACTCTAATTAATGTATATTATTTGATGAGAGTGTTGAATGTAAAAAAGTTGATGGTTTCATTTTTTAAAAGAAAATTGAAGAAATAGCTTTTCTTCATTAGATATGAGAAGAGCCAACTGTTTTCGACAGGCTTATACATCTGGAACTTTCCCCTTCAAGCTTGTTTGTGAACATCCTATGATGACTAATGAAACAAAAGTTATGTGCTGCTGCTCAATTGGCCGTGCGTGGGGAGATCCCTGCGAACCTTGCCCTGTTCCAAATTCTGGTAAATTTCTTGATTGCATTTAAATACTATATTTCTTGTTCTGTTTTTATATAATTGCAAATAATTTGCAGAAACAAATGTTGAAATATATGTATTCAATATATTTGAAACATCTTCAGTATAAAAATTTTATCCAAAAAAAAGACTAGTAAAAAATGTATATTTTGTTTCATTTTTTACATTAATTAACCAACAATTGTAGTTCATGAAGATAAATGAGACACAAATGATACTGACAAAAAACTTTATAAAAATCAACTTTTGCAGTTTTTATTTGACTTGATAAATTTAATATTTCTTTTTGTGTAAATGTATAACAGATATTTTGTGCATTATATCAAAAGAATGCCTAATTTAATTGAGTGTTTATCTCTACTTGTTATATCGAATAACTGTATTGGTAAGGACTTAAATAAGTCAAAAGCTTGGAATTAACACACACAAAAAAAATTTAGTGCTATAATTTTTTGATATTTTTTAACTGACAATAGCTAAAGGTACAAGGTTATTTATTAAACAAAATTAATATTACCTTCATACCAGAATTAAAGAAATTTTTAAAAAATTATAATATTAGGCTCATGCACCCAGAAATCAACAAAGCTTATCAACAAATAATTAGTAAGCTTTCTCAAATGTATCTCTTTTTGATTGGATAGCTATGCTGAAGGTTGTAACGAGGGTGCTTCAGTGGTAATTATTTGATATAAAGTGTAATAAGTTTTAAAAAAAGATAATGAAAAGAAAAGTTTTAAATAAAACCAGCAATGGTTTTTTTCTAAAACCTCATAATCGTAATTGCACAGCAAAATGCTTCCTGTCATAAACTATATCCTTGATTTTAATTTTAAAAAAGAATGAAGGTGAAAATTGAAGGTTTTAATTTTTTTAAACGTTGTTGACATTTAAAAATATAAATAATTTGTACATATATTTTTTCTCATAAAAACTTATTTTACAGAGGACTACAATAAATTGTGCAGTATGACTCCTGGTACATACATAGACCCCATGACTGGTGAAACTGGAGGTAAGTATCTTTTTTTTATCGAGAATTAATTTTACTCTATGTGTGCATGTATATTTAAGAAATAAATATCTCTCTTTAATTTGAACTTTTATGCAGACTTAAGTATCAATAAAGCAGTTATATGTGCATGACACAATTAATTTGGATTTCTACAATTTTATCTACATTTTTGTATCTTTACATTTCATTGTTATTTTAATTTATATAATAAAGTTTAATGAATTTATCATATATGTTGTGCAGTATGATTTAATTTGATACCAAGTCTTTATTGTAAAATGACTTTTTCATCTATGTTGTTGCTTTCTTGAATATTTTTTTTTCTATTATTTATTGAATATATGGTTTTGTTGAATCATTTAAGTATGAGAAATGTGTTATTATGGAATAAAAGTTTTTTTTAGAAGTATGAATGATATTTTTCTTTATAATGCATTTGTAGAATGATATTTTTGTATTTTTCTTATTTGCTTTCTCTGAAGTAAGCTCATTTGAGGGTAAGTCCGCTTGAATAAATTGTGTTTCAAAGTATAAAAGTATGTAAATAAACCTTTCAAAATTCTTTTAAATTATAAAGCAAAGAAATAAAATATTGGCTCCAAAGCTTTTTAAATCAAACATTTAAAAAATTTTCAACTATTTATAAACCTTTATGTTCTGCATAAAAAATTTTTAAATTGTAATTTATCAACAAAATTTTATGTGAAGAATTAAATTGAATAGGTTTATAATATTATAAAAAGGCCTACTTTTTGTACTTTAGTAATGCACTGCAACTGTTAAAAAATTGTTTAGTGATATATCTTTATAATATATATTCTTTTTGTTATAATGATTTTTACTTTTTGTTATTAAACGTAGATTGTACCATAATTATTTATATTTTATGACTAAATTGTTAATCTTTACTTATTTTTTAGATATGGATGAATGTAAAACTGGTGTTTGTGAAAATGGATACTGCACTAATACAATTGGAAGTTTCACCTGTGAATGTTACAATGGCTACAGATATAACTCTCTCATCAACAAATGTGAAGGTAATGATACAAAATGGCATGAATAACTAAACAATATAAGTAAAGTGATAATTTGCTAGTAAAAAAAAAGTATAAAATTGTGTATTAAAGCCTTTGTCAATTTTTTTCTACAATAAAAATGCACTATTTAATTATCTAAAAGGTATATATTCATAATTAACTTGTATGTTTTTTATCACAAAGTTATTTGCAGTTCACTATTGCATATCACTATATGCTTTTTTATACATAGTTCTGAAACTATTATTCAAGATTGTGAAACAAATTTTAAGTAGAATAAATGTATTCTGAGGATAATATTTAATTAATCAAATTATTGCATACTTACAGTACTTATACTTTAGTTTATACTTTTTTAATTTAAAAGTATTATATTAGTTCAAACAACATTGTATTAAAGAAATGTTACAAAACTATAAAAATAGGGGATGTTTTTTAGAAATGTGCTATTAAAGAAATTATCAGTCATTGAATTTTACAATTTTGTGTTTCAGATATCAATGAATGCATAGAGTCACCTGGAGTTTGTCAAGGTAGTTCATCGTGTATCAATACTCTTGGCAGCTTTGAATGCAGATGTCCAGATGGATACAAATTGTCTCCAAGCAAGCGTGATTGTTTAGGTATGCAAATTATCACATTTTTCATTTAAACATTATTGTTTTAAAATACATAAAAATATTTTATGTACTGAATTGATGCTTACTGTCTGTGGATATGTTTCTATACACTACCATGATAATTGAAAAGTTTTACTATTAAAAAAAAACATTTGTTGCTTTCATTAACGCCTAAAAAATTCAAGCATAAATTGCATTAAAGGAGTTAATTAAACAGAAAATGCTGTTTCCTATGAATAACTTGGTAGTTCATGCTTTTTTCCAAAACATGTTGTTTTTTTTTTAATATTATTTTTATAAATGAATTTGAAAATAAAATGAAATATATTAATATTGCGCTAAAAAGTAGTATTAGTTTTTTCTACTTCTTTTTGTTAAACTATGTATTTAATAAGGACAAATATTTTATAGATGTTAATGAATGCTCTAAAACTGGAATGTGTGACAATGGGGTTTGCAAAAATTTGGATGGAAGCTTTATTTGTACCTGCAACAATGGTTATTATTTGTCACCAGATGGGGAGCATTGTATTGGTAAAAAAAACCATTTTTCTCTCTTAAAGTTAAAAATTGATTTCAAATTTCATTTCTAATATTTTGAACTGATAATAAATGAATATTAAAACTATTTAATTGTTCAATTATTTGTTAATAATTGTATAAATATGTAATTTGTTCTGTCAACAAATTCATGTCTTATATGTTTATATTATATAAATATGCTTCTCATTAATATATGGAAATTAAAATATGTACATAGAAAATTATCATTGCAATAAAAAATGAAAGCATTTGGTTATATCTTTATGGGTAACTTCTGGGGGTTTGAAGTTGTGTAGCAAATGGTATAAGATGTATGATGGTTTATTTTTAAAAAAACAAAAACTACATCTCCGTGCATTATTATTTTTAAAGTGTGATTTTTATCCTAAAATACTGATATTAATAAATGTTTCTTTTAAAATATTTATTCAAGACATTTTTTGAATTTTAGCTACTTTTGTTTTAACTTTGGTTTTATTTATTATAGAAAGCAAAATTTATTAAAAAAAAAAAGTTATCATCTAAAATGTTATAAGTTTGAAAATTTCTTTATTGCGCATTTGAATAAACTTCCACTAGTGAGGAAGAGAGTAATTTTTCCTCTAAATTGTCACTTTTGATACAAACTGCCAAATGAATTTGCTTCTATTTTCTTTAAACAAGAGATTATTTTTCATTTGTAGATATTGATGAATGCAAACGTAGTCCTGGAATTTGCTCTGATGGTACATGTACTAATGTAGAAGGTTCCTATAAATGCCACTGTAATCCAGGCTTCCAGCTATCGCATAATGGCGATTGCTTTGGTATATTAAAAATTTATCTTTTTTATCGAATGCTTGTTCTAAAAGGAAAATAACTTATAAAAACGTTCATTTCAAATATTGCTATTATTTAATCGTTTTGAAAAATTGTATTTTGATAACTTATTTTTCTACCAACTGACATTTATTCTGAATTTAAAAACAATATTCATAAATAATAAATATATAAACTTAAGTATCAAGTTTTACAGATAATTATTTTTAATTTATTTGTTTTAGATATTGATGAATGTAGAACTCAGTATGGAATATGTCAAAATGGTCGGTGTAGAAATACTATTGGCAGCTATACATGCCAATGTCAAAATGGTTATACTTTGAGTCAAGATGGCCATAACTGTATAGGTAGGGATATTTTATATTATCTTGCTTTAGTAATACACATTTATCTTTTGTCCATTAATTATTTTATCTTTAATCTAAATAATTTAAATTTTAGATATAAATGAATGTTCTGGAGATATATGTAGAAATGGAAACTGCCGAAACTCTGATGGATCCTTCCAATGCGCTTGTAATGAAGGATATAGGTTAACTCCCAACAAAAGAGATTGTGAAGGTAATTTAAAAATATATGTGCTAAAGGATTTTTAGCAATACATATCAGATCAAGCAGTCTAGTAATATCTTGAAGTAATTTAATTTTAAAAATGAGTTCACAAAAAACAAAATCTGCAGTGCTGAATTTTATAACTTACATGTGCATTACATTTATAGGTACTTTCATTTTAGTTGTAAAAAATCATACAAGACAGTGAAGAGAGAAAATTTTACTAGTAAAATAAATTCTATACTTCTATGAGACTTTAATTCTTCCATATTTTGTTAAATAAAGCAGTACTTTGCATATTCTACTGTTTTGGTTCAATACTATCTATTGTAATGATGAAAATAATAGCATCTAAAAATAAGATGTTTACTTTAAAAAAAATTCTGATCTAATGTTTTTTATAGTTTAAAAAACATTAAATATTTCTGAAAAAATTGTTTTTAGTTTATATCTATGTTTTCTGAATGTTTTCATTTTATATAGATTAAAATCTTCTAATTTTAATTTACAACATCCTATCCTTTCATGTGTAGTATTTTTCCAGCATTCAAAAAAGTTATTATATTTTTAATAGATATTGATGAATGCCGAACCATACCTTCAATCTGTGATGGAGGTTTATGTAAAAACACAGAAGGTGGCTTCACTTGTGTCTGTTCTAAAGGATACAGATTGTCTGCAGATGGCAAGACTTGTGTTGGTAAGTTGCTTCGTATTTGTTGTGTTCTGCATTTCATGTGACAATTATTTTATATTTGTTTTCTTTAGTTATATTGTAATTAAATATGAGAAGAAAATTCTTTCGAATTCTGATCAATTATACTAAGTTATAAATTAGAAATTGTTTGTTTCTGGTTTGTGAGCATAGGTATAATTTTTCTCTTTTTATAACATAATTCATGTTGTGTTGTTATGGCTAATTCTCAGTCTGTCTGACAGAGTCAGACAAGACTCAAAAATGACCATTGACCCTTAAGAAGTCCAATACCAGAAGGGGAGAGGAAAAAAGGTCCTCCCTCGAAAGTCCCAAGCAGTCCAAGATGTGATCTGGAGAGGCTTGCTGAGTCTTGCACTTGGTGCAAAGAGCAAAAGTCTTCCTGCCTCCACAAAAGGAAAGACTCTTTATGTGGCCACTTTTCAATCTAGAGATTGCAGTCTGAGAGGCTCGGTCACATTTAAGTAGGAATGAGGATCCTGGATGTTTGCTTTCATACCAGTGATGGTTGGGCGGGGTCCACCACTCCTTTAAAATTTCAGATATACATAATTCATGTGAACCAGTTAAATAAGAATCACTTCTACATTGTTGCTACCAAAATAAGCCATGTGCACTCTTTGCCAGAAAATGAAATAAATGGATTAATATTTAAACCACATAAGTAACGGATTAAAGTCATGACTGTCACTCTATAAATGTTATCATGTGTTCTCCATTGAAATCAAAATTAGACTTGTGCTGATTCTTCTACTTGTAATATTTAGATAAATTTCAGATTTGTTAAAGATGTTCAAGTATTAAAATTTTCCAAAATGTTTTTGAAAATAAAAAAAAAACTTAGATTATGCACGTATATTTTTGAATCAAATGTATTTTGTTTATCTATCTGCATTACTATGGTAAAAAAATATGTAACTTTTAAAAGAAAGTTTCTGTGTAAAGCAAAAGTTGGCAACAGTAAAGCCCATGAACTGATTGGCTGGAAACACATGATGGCATTTATCATGTGACTATGATATTATATGAGTTTAGTCTATATATTTACATGTATATATTACAGAAATAAAGTAGAATTGTGTTATATGCTTATTCTGAAAAGATTTATTTTTATGTATATTTCTTAGAAAAATTACCTCATATTTTTACAAAAATTTGTGATACATACATCAGATGATTAGATATAGTTATGAAAACTATTTAGTTGGGTGTTAAAAAATGTCAGGTTTAATGTTCTCAAATAATGTTTTAGCTTCTTTTATAAAAAAAGAAAAAGTTTGGGAATTCTAGGAAAATATAAGAAATGTTCAGTCTTCAAAAAAAAAAAAGTGTAGTGTTTGTTCTAAATTTATTTCTGTATATGTAAACATGTTACTAAATGGATATACTTCATTTCTTAAATAATTTTTCTTTTATTTATACAATTCTTCTGACTTATTATTTAATAGTTCTTATAAATATTGTTATTAAAAAATTTATAAACTAATCAAATTGTATTTGAAATATTAATTTAATTCAATCACGTTCTATTTTCTTAGATACTCGACAGAACCTTTGCTTCCAAACTTATGATAATGGAATTTGTAGGAATCCAAAATTATTTAATATGACTAGGAAAGAATGTTGTTGTATGAAAGGTTCTTCTGCTTGGGGTTCAGACACATGTGAGCCCTGTCCTGACAAAAGAGGAGGTAATCTAATTTCTGTCCTTATATCTGTTATGTAATGTTATACATTAGCTTTATAAATAATTTTATAAAAAAATATTAGTGGAATAATTCCTTGGAAATATAAACTCATCGATTTTGCTGTTAAAATAATATAGATTGCAGTTTATATCAAATAATTATCAATCATTGATTAACAAAATTTCAAAATACATTTGAAATAAATTAAAATTTTTAACAAAAATATTTATATTTAAAAATTAAAGAATCATTAATTCCTACTTTACATCCCTTCCTTAAATAATTTATTTTTGATTTCTTTGTATTAGATGCTTTCAAAAAACTGTGCCCTGATGGATTTGGATATGTAATAGTAGATGGAGTAATGGAAGGTATAATTATTTTCCTTTTTAAAAGTAATTTATTTTTACATTAGAGTTATATTTATTTGATTCAAATTGTTTTATTTTTAAAAAAGGTTAGAAGCATCATATTTAGTAAAGTCTTTTAAAAGAGCATTTTTAACATTATAGAATTTCTCTTTCTTTACATTAACACAATAGGATTTTTATAACATTACTTGTTCTTACACAATTTCCTTAAGAAATTGGTAAAAGTATCAATAATTGATAATTTAGTTTAATTACAAAATTGTAATATCTTTTGTCAATTATATATTCCTTTTTTTTTTTTTAATTTAGGTTGACTCCAATTGTTTTCATAATTTCTAATACCATCAATAGGAATCTCAATATTTTTTATGCTCATATTTCCAAAGATTAATTTCCCTGTTAGTTGAATTATTCTGCATGATATGCCATATAATATTTATAGCTAATAAATCTTCAAAAAATAGATTAATATTTGATTTCTTGTTTTAGTACAAAAATGTTATGCCATTTCAAAAGTTATTTTCTGTTTTATTCATTAAACTGTTTTATGCATTCTAGATATAAATGAATGCATGATGGATTCTACTCTATGTGAAAATGGAATTTGTATTAATATGGATGGAAATTATCGATGTGAATGTCAAGAAGGTTTCAAATTAGATCCATCTGGAACTAAATGTATAGGTAAGAATTTTTAATATAAAAAACCGATATTATAGATATCAGATACTGAGAAAAAAATTTAGTGTTCAATCAAAGTATATAAAATTTTATATTTTGATTTACCTTTCATAATAATTTACCGTAAAACATTCTTGAAAAATTGTAAAATTAAGTATAGTTTTTTGTACCTTGTTTTACATTTATTTCTTAAATATAAGTATTAAGCTGTTGTAATTTTAATATATTTTTAACTAAACTATCAGCTCTTTTTTAATGGTTGTATTTATTTAATTACACTTTACAGATTTAGATGAATGTAGAGAAACACCTTCAATTTGTGGCAATGGAACTTGTACAAATGTCATTGGTGGGTTTGAATGTGATTGCCGCGATGGCTTTACATCAGGTCCTGGACAATCCTGTGAAGGTAATTTTTAAAAAATATTTCTTGATTTTATATTATTGACTGCAAAATACTACAATATTCATTAAATATTATAGTTGAATTAGCTTCTCATGAATATGAAAGGTTTTAGTGGATAAGTTATGCTTTAGAATGTCTACAATATCTACTGATAAAAAATTGTCGGCTTTGAAAAACAATGCCTTGATGTGATATTGCCAAGGTCTAAATGAATGTTTCAAAAAAAAAGTTTTCAAGTAATTGCATTTTGTGTAAACAACCTTTATTTCAAGTGTTCTGAATGCTAATTAGTTATTGTGATTTATATTTCAGATATCAATGAATGTGATGAAATGGCTTCAATGTGTGCCTTTAGATGTCAGAACCTACCTGGTACATTTAAATGTACTTGTCCTTATGGTTATGCTTTAGCAACTGATGGAATGCACTGTGAAGGTACTTTAAATCATATTACTTTTTAAATGGTTTAAATTATTTTAAAATTATATTGTATATAATTTTTCATTATTTTTTGGTTAAAGATTTGGATGAGTGTCAGACACCAGCAAATGATTGCAGATTTGCCTGTAAAAATCTTATTGGATCATTTATGTGCATTTGTCCTGATGGCTATAGACAGGTTGGCATGGTGGACGACTGTGTAGGTCAGTTTATATAAAATCTGTCTCGCTTGTGTTGAATTTGAATTTCTAAATTATTCATTGTTTGTTTAAATAAATTGAATTTCTCTACTGTTTTGATCTATTTCATTTTTGGAGTGATTTACTATTTGTTAGTTAAAATTACAATAATTTTAATGATTTATATTATTAAAAAAGTAAATATTAATTATTGCAATGCCTAGCAACAAATGAAAATGTGATAACAATATACATTTTTAAAAAATTGTTATAAAAATTTTTGCTTAAATGTTTAAATAACTTATCATCTAAGTTTAAATAAGTTTTTATTATTGGTATATATCATTGTTCAAATTTTATTTTGTTTGTATGACATTTATTAAATTTGAGTTATTGTTGTCTTGCTTATTAATTAATTTGGGAAAAATTCTACTTTATTAAAAAAAATTTGAATTATTTTTAATTGTGTTAATCAATTTTTGGAGGAACTATGATTTTATTAATGGTAATATTTTAGTAAATAAGTTCAATTGATAAATCTAAAAATAGCTTTTATTTAAACCTATTAGTATTTAATTTTACTACTAATATACTAAATGTATCATGATCATACTTCACCCTGTATTATATTTTTAAACAATTATTTTAATTGCTTTTTATTAAAATTTTAAAACTGTTCCAAAAAAATATTTTTTTATTAAAAACTACTACTTTTTTCTTAGGTTTTTAAAATTAAATGCTTCTGTATTAAAACAAATTTATCGCAAATTAATTGAAATCGTCGTAGGAGTTCTGAAAAAATACTATATATAAGATTAAATAATTTGCTTAGCATCATCTCCTAACTTACATTTGGAAATATTAACTGTATTTACAAATTATAATGAATGAGCAATTGTATTATTTAGAGAATTTTTAATTACAAATCTGCTTAAATTTAAATAAATCTAAATTATTTTTAAAAATTATATGGTTTATATTATCTTCCTTCAAACTATTTTACTGGTTATTTGTAATAATATTGGAAATTAATACCTTTTACCTCAATAGATGTTGATGAATGCAGAACTACTCCTGGCATTTGTGCTAATGGCCGTTGCATTAACACAAGGGGCTCATATCAATGTGAATGCTTTCCTGGTTATCAACCATCAAGAACTCAAAAAGAATGCATTGGTATTTCATTCTTGCTTGATTAATTTCTAAAACTCAATATTTTTTATTTTGTTGTATTTTATTAGAATATTTATATTGGTGCATTAAATAATGATTTCATTTTTTAAAATAATTGGTAATTTTTATGTAAGCTAATCAAGTGAAAAATTCACTTATTTAATTTTTTTAAAGACTGAATAGTTCTTAAAATTATTATATCATAAAAATTATTATTTTTATTCTTTTTGCAACAAAAATAAATGTTTTTTTAGAACTATGTTGTAAGCAGATACTAAAAAAAATACTTTTTTCTTATACATATTAATCTGTAATATTTTTCCCCTTGTAGATGTTCGTTCTGGAAATTGCTTCAAACTTCCATCATGTCCAAGAGATTCTCAAGATGTAACTGAAATGACAAAAGTAGACTGCTGCTGTGGTATGGGTGCAGCTTGGGGACCTAGATGTGAAATGTGTCCTCAGAGAGGAAGCAGTGAGTTTTCATGAATATTTATTTTGTTCAAATAGTACTCATAAACAAAAATATTAATCACTTATTGTTTTTAAGTATTAAAATTTATCATAGTTGTATTAATTAAGGAATAACATGACAAATATCCAAAATCAAATTTTTATTCCCTTTTAATTACATTTTTAATTAAAAGGAAATCAATAGTTTAACTTGATTTTTTTTTTTTTTTACAATTTGAGTTTCTTTGCATTTGATTTAGATTTCAATGCAGTTCTATTACAAATTTTAATTTAAGTATTTAAAAGTTAACCACTTTATTAATGTTTTGCTTAAGAATAGTAATGATCTATTTAAACAATAAAAATATTTATATTGCCTTAAAATAGGAAATGTTGTTACTTATGTCACCTGATCAACAATAACATCAGATCCAAACCCACGAAATTCATCATAGCAAGGGGCTAGTTGTACGCCTGTTGTTAGCTGTAGCTTTGAGCACCATTCAGGTGACAGTACAATTTAGCTTGGTTCCACTCCAATTTTGAGGGAGAACACCCTGGGGGTGGTCAGAAGCCTCTCACCTCTCTTCCCCTTCCACCAACCTCATGAGAGGACTTGTGGCTCAACGGCTATTTAGAGTACCCCCATGCCGCGAAGGCACACTTCATTTACATCCATTCCTTCTGTGGGATTCGAACCCAGACCCTACAGTACTGCAGTCAGCATCACTATACCAGATGAGCGACAAAAATAGGAAATAAAATTTGACTATAAATATTTTATTATTTATTATACCTATAGGTATATTAATATGTAAACAGTTTTAACTAAAAAGAAATAATAAGTACTTAAGATAGTAATGTGGGATTACTGAATTTTTTTATATGATTTAGCTGTTATAAATTTTGTATCAAAATAGTTTTTAAAACAAATGCTACCTAGAACAAAAATGAGAATTCAATATTGGTTTTGAACTTATTTCTTAAAAAAAATTAGCAATATGTTATTTTTCAATGTTTTAATAATCAGATAATTATTTTTTTTTAGTTCTTGTAAATGAAAAAAATAGCAAAAGCAGCTTTTTAACAGAGAAATATGTTAATTTTTTATGTTCTTTATACTTAAATCTTAATGTACTTACTAACTCTTATACTTAAATTTAAAATAATTTAATTTTTAAAAGTGCTATGCATTTAAATAAAAATTGATTTGATACTAATTAACATTTTCTTCACATTTCAGAAGCTTATGCTGACTTGTGCCCTCATGGTGTAGGATTTGATAAAGATGGTAGAGGTAAATATTTATTTTACGTACAGCTACATATTTAATTTTTGCTTCCACAATCTTTAAAATTTTTATTTTTTGTAAAGGTATTTTATTTGTTCTTAACTTTTTTTAAAAAAAATTATGAAAGCATCGTTAAGAAATGTATGATAAAATAAATTAATAAAGGAATATTACGAAAAAATAATGCTGATTTTTTGTAGCTTTTGCATAAATTTATTTTCGTCATCTGCGATATATTGCTACTCTAATTCTCTTATTAGTATATCAGTCATAAAATTATTTGACAGTCTTATTATCTGTTGTTGAATGCTTGAAAATTAAAATGTATATATATAGATAGATAGATGTGTATTTTTTTCATTTTATGATACCAATATAATAAAATTGATAGTACTAAATTATACGACTAATGAAACTAGAAGATTTAAACCAGATTTCAAGAAACACAATATAAAAAATGATGGAAAAGTATATTGTACTAGAATTAACTAAGCGTATGTATAGCATAAAACAGAGTTTGAACTTTAAAATGTAAGAAACCAGAAGAGTCAATGGACTAAAATGAAGACCTATTATGATTTCTAAAGCTGTTGCTGAATTAGGATTAAATATATTTTACGGATCCAACACTTCCTCGTTCAGCAGAAATTTTAGACATAATAGCAAAACATAGCTAAATTGAAAAGTTAGGCCTAAAACCAACCACGTGTAATTTGCAACTGACAGAAAAATAAAATAAAATTAATATAAAATATGAAAGGAAATGAAATTTTAACAAGATAAAAATAAAAAATAAATATTGGGAAAAAAACTTACTTGAAAAGATGCAATCCACAAGAAACCACTACATTCGAAAGCAACCACGCTAAGTGATGTTAAAAATTATGTGTTAAGTTGGTAAAACCAGAAACAAAAATTAGTGGCGCAACCTAGATAGTTTTTTGTAATTAAACTAATCAAACAAAAACAAATTGAAATTAATAAAAAACAGAAGGAGAAAAAAACAAAGAAAAATAATTAAACATTAAAAAGGAGAATTAGAGAGATAACTTAGAAAAATATTTAAAAATTAATTTACTTGGATAGTTGTATTCTAAGCAATTATTGCAGAACAGCTTATAATTATTTTGTTTAACATCATTATCTGTGACTAAATCGTTGATTCTTTTTATAAAATTTAATATAATATTTCTAAAAATAGATAGGTGTAGGTTACTACCCCACAAAAAGGCATTTTAATAATGTTAAAATCAAAAGAGTCTCTTATCAAAATATTACTAATTAGTATATTATATTCTTAACATTTAATTGTAGGTCTAAAAAATTTCCAGACTCAGTATTATAATTGGTTTTTAATATTTTCAGATATTGTGGATAATATTTAAAACTATGAACATAATTTACTATATTACTAAAGATGATTAAGTCATCTATGTATCTAAAAAAGTTACAAGAATCGAAACTAATGCTATCATATTCATAAAAGTGCAAATAAATATTGGCTAAACAATTACTAGCAGGCCCTCCTTGTGGAAGACCTTTAATTTATTGATAATAAGAGTTATTGTGAAAAATATAATTTTCATTTAGTACTAGATGAATAATAGAAAGATATTTATCATAATTAATTCGTTTATTCAAAGAATATTTGTTATAGGCTATTTTGTGAGAATTTTAACCATGTCCCCAATATCTATGGAATTAAATAAATCCTCAAAGTCATAGGTGTGAATTGAGACAATTTTTTTACCTTGCATATACTTAATGATATCTAAACTATTCTTAACTATAATCAAATTATCAATACTGTCTAATGTGGATTGAATAATCTTTTGTAGCTTTCTACCCGGAAGTGTAATATCCATTAAAGCCATTCGTTATAGTTCTAAATTTAATAGGATTTTTTTGAAATTTTGGAGTTAGGAAAATATGAGGGAATTTAATGTCCAAAATGCATAAATCTAGTTTTTTTTTATAAAAAGCAGAAATTATATATATATAATATAAATTATATTTTCTCTAACACTAAAATTTGAAAACTGCAACAGTTTTTTTTATTTTTATTCAGATTAACCTTTTAAACGCCGCACTATGATTGAAAGGTAACATAAACTAAATTTTGATAAAAATCGAATTAAAATTGAAACATAAAATCTATAAAAGAAAAAAAAATTTGAAAAAAAATTTTTTTTAAGATTTTTAGCATGTTTCAAAAATGGAACATTGGCGGGTACCATTAAGTTTTTTCACGTTTTTTAAGAGTACGACCAATGACATTTAAATTCAAAACTCAGTTATTATATACATTTTTAAGAAGTAATATCTTAACAAGAGGTGTCATTAAACAGTTCCCAACGGGGTTTCATCATTCACGCCCCCCCCCCCCAGTTGTAGGGAGGAAGGGCATGATACCCGCCAAACAATTGAAATGGGCCTAAAAAAAATCTAAAATTAAAATGGGGGAAAAGAACTAAAAGTTTGTGTGTGAACGAGAGAAATCTATAATTTCTTCCCTGCAGAGTTTTTTAAAGGTACCCCGATGGGGGGGAGGGCAGGTTCCCTGATGGGTGTCCCTTGTTTGTGCCACATCTGAAGTAAACTTTTAAATATAATTCCAAAATAAAGCAGATTAAGTTGAAAATATAATTTATACACTGTAATTTTCTGAAATGTATAAATTCCTATCACTTATTAGAAACATTAAAGGACAGACATCAGTAGGACAAAGAAATAAACAAATAACCTTCATATCAAAATTCTCAAAGCTATAGTATAATAAAGCAAAAAAAAAAAAACTAGAAAAATACAGATTTACCAAAATTCTTTAAAATGAGAAATAAATACAAAATATATTATTGTTTTTTCTTATGTGTTTTTTTATGTTCAAAACTATTTTTATTGTCCATGTATAGCTAGGAAAACATTTCAAGCAATCTTTTTTCGCACTTGAGGCATTTTTTCGTTGCGTTTTTCTGACATACAGGAGTATTTCATCATCATCTATGCTTGCAGAAATTTCGATTTTGCAACAAACATCTACAGGTAGAACAGACTGAAAAGTATCTTCATCGTCAGTAAATCACCCACTTTCTTCTAAGGGATACTGACAAATATTAATAGGTTCTTCTCATCTGATTGTGTATAAAAATATTCCAAAGCCTCTTCTACAGTCCAGAATGGCTATGAATGCGTCATCTTATCAGCGTAATGGATATTCACTAACTGACGCATAATATAAAACCTTATTATGTGACGTTTTTCTCCAAATAAGACATATGCTACATCTAACTATCAACAAATGCACGTGGTAGTTACTTTTGCTGCAGCTGAGAAATTCACTTGAGATTGTCCAGAAACGGTTGAAAAGGGGGGGGGGAGTTGAGAGAGGGAGCCGAAATGAAAGTTAAGTCATAAATATTTTCCTCTGACACGTACTACAAGTTTTTAGCGTTCAGAAACCTTTTCCCACTCTTATGTGAACTGTAAACATAATACCTGCATTGTGTGAAAAAGTATACCTTTACACGCCAATGTTCCATTTTTGGAACATTGAAATTTCAAAACCGATATCATAAAAAATATCGTTATTTTTTTTACTATCTTGCAGTCTATAGTTAAAATGATCATTTTTAGTTATTTTTACCAAATAATAAAAATATTTTTTTTAATTTTGAATTTTATATGAATTTTTGAATTTTGCCCGATCAAAAGTAGAAAAAAATGCATTATTTAAAATTTTTTCTCAGAGAGATTATTTAATTTAGCAACAATACTTCAATTTCAAAAAATTAATCCATACTTTTTGTCTTCAAAATAATTTTTATGGAACAATATGAATGAAATTGAATTTTTCAGAAAATTTCAAAGTTGATGTTCAAATATTGGAACATTGGCGTGTAAAAGGTTAATCTTGAATCAAAAGAATTAAATTAGCTATATTTTGTTTCTGCTAAACTGCTTCATTCTGATTGTCTTTAGAAAGCTATATGAGACATCATCTTATGTAAAAAATAAATATTTTGTTTTAAAATTTATGTACTAACAACAATTATTTTAATTTGTTTCTTTTTTCCAGTAATGTGATTCTTCTTTAAGATATTAAAACTAGTTAACTAAAACTTTTTAAAATATGAACTCTCACCTTTTTTGACTTTTGTAGTTGAACATAAGCATCAAAGATGTGTAGTAATAATTTAAAAACTAAATAAATATTGATATTTATTTATTTTTAATTCATAAAATTTAAATTTCCTGTATCAATGTATGAAATTGACGACTACTTACCTTATCTTTGTTTTTACTTAACCCCTTAAGCATTAATCACGAGTCTGACTCGTGTAAACTTATTTTGACTTTGTAAATCAATCACGAGTCCTACTCGTCTAAACTTATTTTATTATTTTTAAATAATTATTTCAGGCACATAATTTATAAATGAGTAATCATTTCAAACTTTACAATTTATTCAAACAATTAAAACTACAAGGGTTAGTTATAATAAAACTTTGATTTTTCTTAAATACTAATGTTTTTGTTTATACTTACAGATGTGGATGAATGTACTTTGATGCCTCATCTATGTACAAATGGTCGATGTATCAACACAATGGGTTCTTATCGTTGCATTTGTAATAAAGGATATAAACCAGATCATTCAGGAACAACTTGCATTGGTATATCTAAAAAAACCTTCTATTTCTAACTTGTAAATTTGTTTTAATGATGATTAAACATATTTATTTTCTAGAAATAACAATAAATCTGTTATTCAAGTATTTATATACTATCATTTTATATATTGCAAAATTTGCAGTATTTTTATTTAGAATTCAGAAGTTAGAGCTTTCCTACAAATAAGTAATTTCTTAATAAATAGTAATGTAAATAAGACTTCAACAAAAATATAATTTAACAGTTGAAAATTATTTTGTAGAAGAGCTACAAATTTTTTATTTTAATTCATGTTTATAAAAAAATTATATTTATGATTAACTATAAATCATTCTATCTCTATCATCTATTAACTCTATCACTATCATTTTCTAATATGTAGGTTATTTTATTTATTTTTTTTGCAAGAAAAATATTATATTTTAATTATTTTTTTCAGTTTTCCAGATTGTCCATTGGTAATTCCTTCTCATTCTGTGCCTTATACATAATTTTTTTTAAATAAGTTTACCTTAGTAATTTTAATGACTCTGAAGAAGTTAGTTATTCTCTGTTTTATTCACACCGATATTTTTGCTTAGAAGATCACCTATTTTCATAATAACTTATGTAATTTACTTAAGATATGTACTTCTGTTCAATATCTGAAGATCCATAATCTCCAAGATATTAACAAAGACAAAAAATTGGCAGTTATACAGACTGCCAATAGAAGTGAAAACTTAGAACTTTTAGTATTAAAATTTGAAATTTCATAATGTTTGAATTAAAATTATCAACATCAATCTGGTTTTCACATCTATTAACACTCTGAGCAACAACTAAATGCATGTTTATACGCTTTTTTATTATTCAAATATATTACGAGCTGTACAAGATCCATGACAAAATATAAATACAATTCAATTGAAATAACAATTAATATACAATCATATTATTTATGGATAGTATTTGTATTTACTTACATTTCAATGTACTTGATTTTTAACATTTTAATTGTTTGCATCATTGTCATCATTAATTTTAACAATACTTAGACTTTTTATACTTTCATTTTGTTCTAAAAAAGATACAATAGGCTAAAGTAAGAAAGGAAAATGTTTGATTCAAATTTATCTAAGTATCGCTTAAAACCGCATTGATCATTGGACATATTCAAATTAAGTGTTTCATTTAGAAATTCAATTAGTGATAGATTTTTATCATATGCAAAGTTAATATTGAAGTCTCCACTTAAAATCATCAGTACATTATCATATTTTTCACCAAATCGTTTATCAGGTATTTCAGAACCTTCTTTTGTATAAATCATCAAATTTTCGAATAAAAATTGTTGTATCTGTCTCATAGATTTTCCAGGCGAAATATAAACGGCAACCGTTAATATGTATTGCCCATTCTCTGAATCGCAATGAGCAACGCATATTTCGCCTATATCAGAAACTGTTGTATGCCATGGCTAAATTATAAGCATAGTTTGACAAGTTGTGGATAACTTACATGACATCCCAATGTTGTCAGTAATCCAGGAATATAGTATTACTTGAACGGCAAGCGATGTGGGCGTTTCAAAATGTGCCGCCATTAACGAAATGTAAACAAACCCGGAAAATGGGGTGAAAAACGAGTGGAGTTGAGAAACGGCTTTTGCTGATGGCAGCTGTGCATTAAAGATCCGATCGTCGCTTGTGGCATCACAGTTCTATCTGGCCACTCAGGAGTTTCTTAATAGTTTGCATCGCTTGTTGTGGAAGTGATACAATATGCAAATTATATTAGTGTATAAATACGAATCGCTACTGCAGTGAAATCAGTAGCAGTTGGGTGTTTCTCAGCGAGTAGCTGACTCCATACTATACTCAAATGTCTTGAGCAAGGTGCTCAGTTAAAATGTATTCAACTGTTTTTTCATTTTAAAATGTCACTGTAAATTTCATCTTCAATAAATATGGTTGCTTAAGAAATTCTCGTCTTTGATGAAAAATCCTCCACACTCATTATTTAATTTTAGGATCCACTGTTCATAGCTCTGTTAGTTAGTTAGTTTTCACACTTCAATGTTAGAAGTGTAGAACTTAAGATAGGAAGACAGAAACATTAACACCAATGCTTCTAGTGAATTTAGTATGTATGTCAATATGTGAAGTAATGAAGTGTTACGTATCTTGAGTATTATGATAAATAGCTATGCCTGCTGCTGGAACTTCGGGTCTTTCATAACTTCCAACAAAGTTGAAAATCGGAATATGAAGTGGTTCTTCATTTTTCATACGAATTTCCGACAAAAGCAGAACATTTGACTTTTTTACGATAGCATCATTTTTTAGGTCAGCTCCATGTGCATGCAAACTTTGACAATTGAATGAAAATATCAATAACCCTTTCTTGTTGATGATGAATTCTAGAAAAGTTTTGGTGACCGTTTGTTTTGTAACCTTTTAAATTCTAACGTTAGATCCTCTTGATGACTTGTTTATCTGTTTCAGAAGCATTTAGAGGTGCTCCTGTTCTACCAATCTAAAATTTCCAGCTGCTGCTAATATTTTCTTGAGTAACCAAAAATAAACCTTGAATCCTCGTTACTCTTGTTAAAGCTGCGCAAACTAATTCTCTAGGATGTTTGCGATCGTATTCGTAGATAATAGCATCATAAGTACCTCCCTGTGATTTGTGAATAGTCATTGCCAAAGCAGAAATTAGGGGGAAATGTTAAGGATCTAAAGAAATATGAAAAACGGATATTTAAAATAACCCTAATTCCCTGACAATAATTTTTCGTAATTTTCTAATAATAAAATTGAATGATATAAAATTATAGATAATCATTTTGCAAAAAATAGAAAAGCATATATTTCATTTTTGACAGTTTAAATTAATAAATAAAATAAAATACTTAATGAAATTAAAGTCGGAGCCGTTTTCATTATTTCAAACTAGATTTTAATGATATAAGGTAATAAACTATAATTTTGCATTTTTAACCTTATTTTAAACTTCAACACATTAATCTTGAATTATTATTAGATTTTATAAAAATTTAATTTCAAAATCCACGATAAAATTATGATTGAACAACTAGATGTCTGTTTTACCACGGTAGTAAGAAAACATCTAAGCCAATGTGAAATACTAATCCAGATTGTGTGATGCATTGCAGAGGTTAAATATTAGAAACTAAATAATACAAAATTTTCAAATGCCAGAATAAATACGAAGATTTAAAATAATTTTAAATAATAAAAAAATTTTAAACACCAAAATAAATGCGAGTACTTAAAATAATTTTCTGTTATTTTTTTATCTTAAAAATATTAGTATATTTATTTAGTACTCACTATTGTACTGCACTATGATTCTTCAATTAAATGATTCAAATAATAATCAAACAGAAACACTATTTAAACAATGCACAGTATATACACATTGAACTTTTCACTAAATCCATTCAATTTCACTTATAAGATGTACACAGCACTATATGTAAGCTGTATAGCTATAGATATACTGCTATAAGCATGTTGGTGATGCGAACGCACGAGATTTCAACCCAACCAAAAAGTGTCTAAAGCGAACAACACACTGTGCATGCGCCAGTCAGAGCATGTCAGTGACACAAACCCATAAGATTTTCCCCTACCAAAAAGTGCCCAATGCTACTAAAGAAGTTTTCACTTCAAAAAGTTTGCCGTTATTCTTATTTTCTATGTAAAAATTTATTAAATTGTTGATTTATTTATTCAGGCCAACTTTTTGTATTTTTAGATGTAAATGAATGTGAGCATATTCCTCCAGCCTGTAAATTCACCTGTGAAAACACAGAAGGCAGTTTTAGATGTTCTTGTCCAGAAGGCTATATTCTTGGAGTTGATAGAATCACTTGTATAGGTATGTTATTTTTTATGTCTATTTTTAGGCATGATTGATGAATAGTTTTTCTCAATTTAAAATTTTTTTTGTAGATGTGGATGAGTGTAAAACAGGACATCACAACTGCCAGAACCAGTGTGTAAATACTATCGGTAGCTATAAGTGCTCATGTCAAAAGGGTTATTCTCAGGATGGTGGTCGATGCTTAGGTAAAGAAAACTCACTTATAGAATGATTGAATAAAATGTTTATAAGATCATTCAATGTTTATTTTTTGGGATATTAACTGAGGTATTTGAGCAGAAATTTTTTTATTGAAAGTATTCCTTTGTTTCTGACTAAAATACCATTATTTTGTATCATATAATTTTGCTAAATAATTCTTATTCAATTTGGAATAAAAGTTTTATGTATGTATTATTTAGATGTCAATGAATGTACGGATGAACCAAACTTATGTAGTCCTGTGGGTACTTGCATGAATATGCCTGGAAGTTTTAAATGTCTTTGTCCAAGAGGATATAGTTTGGATCCATCTGGAAAATTCTGTGTTGGTAAGTGTTTTGGTTTTCATAATGAATTCATAAAGTCTTTATCAGATGATAAAAACATGATTCTCCTTTGTAAAAAGGTATAAAATGAATACATATATATTAATTTCTGAGCCGGCTTGGTAGTTTGGTGCTGGCCTTGTACACCCAAGTTTTCAGGTTCAACCCTGGCCTAATGCAGTGGATTTTCATGATGCAAATGAAAAACTGACAGCATCCATGCCGTATGATTATGTGGCATGTTAAAGATCCCTGGAGTGCCAGTTTGGCTTGGGTGCTCTCGGCAAAATTAAATTCCTAAAACAATTTCACATGAATATTTACTTGGAAATATGTATCATATGTGATACAACAAATTGGTAAATTAGTAATTGTGAAACTTATAAATTATTTCTACTCTTAAATTGAATGCTTTATACGTTTTTTTAAGTGACTCTGAATATATATTGCCCATATTAATTATCTTACTAGATGGAGGTCTGTTTTTACAGGAACATTGTTGATCACTTTTTATATGTCTTATGCTTTTATAAAATTAATATATTTCAAAATGTATAATTATTAAATACTATAATTTTTACACTTCGACTTGCAATATAAACTGCAGCTATTTCTTAAAAGTGCTTTGCAAACTTAATACAGTAATTTAAAATAAAAACTAAGAAATCTCAAAATTATTTCTTTACCCTGGTTTTTTTAATTATTAGTAGTGGGTTTGCTAAAAAAATATTTATTAAAATCAAATATTCTATTCTTGAAGTGGTTATTAAATGCACTTTTTTTATCTTCTATGTTTACGTATAGATTTATTTTCCTTGTACTTTAAGCATTGTTTGGTAATTTTTTAAAAAAAACCTAATAACTACAGTTAAGTTTTAAACTTATTTAAATTGTAAAATGCTCAGTTGTGCCCTCTTCATTCAAGAAAAAAAATCATAAATGTTCTAACACGTTTCTTTACTTTACTGTGGGATATTTTTAAAACTAAACAATTGTATTGACAGTTGATTAAATTCTAGAACAATTGAATAAAACTCAGTTATATGGCTGATAAAAAAAAACATGCACTACATATGTTTCATGAACACTTTTTTACAGACACTGATGAATGTCTCGATGATTCTCGCTGTCCTCATGGCTGCGAAAATTTGATTGGAGGCTATCGATGTGGATGCCCTGATGGATTCCAGCAACATTATTACTGGAATCAGTGTGTAGGTAATTACACATCTATATTTTATTTATTGTTTCAAGAAACTGTTAATTACTTTTAATTTACAAAAACATAATATGAATTTATTTTTTAGATGATAATGAATGTGCTTCTGGCTCAACATGTGGATCTGCCTCTTGTGAAAACACTATTGGAAGTTACTCCTGTAGCTGCCCACCAGGCTACATTTTTGACCCCATTCATCTGGTTTGCATAGGTATTCTATTTATGCCAACCAATATTTAAATTTTACACTTATTTAATAGTAATGGGATTATTTTGGTTAGCAAATTTTATATCGACATTTTTAAAAAAGGCTTTTGTTATTTAGAAACCGGTGCTGGAGGTTGTCAGAATGCTCCATGTAGTTTTGGCTGCACACCAACTGGTCCTCTAGGATATTCCTGTGGCTGTCCTGATGGATATCAACGACTTGGACAAGGGTGAATGAATTTTAATGATCAAATTAATATATAAGTTAAACCATTTAATTATTTGTACCTATCTATTAGAATGAGTGTGTGTTTTGTTTCAGTTTAATGTATGAATATTAAAAATATTTTAAGGAATTCTTTTGTGTGAACTTGAATGAATCTTCAGTCAACTGAAATTTTTTCAGAGGTTAATCACACATTTATTCTTATGCTTAAAGTTAAGCTGTTTTTTCAGTCTATCCTTTGACAATAAGTCTAATAGTTTTGCAAAAGAATATGTGAATGATTTTGTGTATGTAACAGTAAATATTTACATTGCTTTTATTCATCTAAATTTTTAGAAGTATTAATGATTGAAAATTCATTAAAATTTTTTAAAAAGCAATTTGTGATTATTAATTTGATTACTTATGTATATTCTATTTTTATTCGTGGTACTCGAGGCATAAAAAAGAAACTTTCAGCTATTTTATTATTTACACACCATGAGTTTTTTAGAACAGAGCAGTAAATTGCTGCATAAAAACCCATATGGTTCAATTATTTAAATACATTCTACAAATTTAGAAAAGTAGAATAGAAACAGAAATTTTAGAAAAAGACAAATTAGTTGCAGAATTTCATTATATCAAAGCAAAATGACTTGTATAAGTGTGAATATGTACTGTATGGATGAGATGGTACTCTATTTTGTGATTTCCAGTAAAGTCTTAAAGTTTAATATTGCTCACATCAGGAGATTTATTTTGAATGTGCCCTTTGCTGAAAATTCAAAATACAAGAGAGGAAAGTATTCAACTTCCAGATATTAATAGGGGAAAAGGTAATATAAAAACATAATCACACGTTCAAGTGCAAGGAAATAAGTTATTCATAAAAATTACATCATTGTTTTAGTCAGTTAGTAAGGCACATGTAGGCCATTATGGCATTCTATTACTTGGAAGTGCCAATAAATCTGCCTAATAATTTTAATAAGGAATCATTAATAAATCTATCAAAACATAGGCTTTAATCCTTTAGTGCCAGATGAAATGAGACATGTTCTGAAATGGAGTTTTCAGAATCATGATGTAGATATTATAAATAAATGAGATTCGAACTTCAAGTACATATCATTTAAAGCTATTGCATATATACAATATTTTTTCCAATAAGAATTTTAATATGAAGTCATTTATTTACCTTGAAAAATGTTCCATTTATTTCAGACATTGTTTATCAGCAATTCCATCAATACCATTTGGTCTACCAGGACAATATGGAGATAATTTAGATAATAACTTATCACTCTTGGGTAATCTTCATGTACCATCAGAAAATGGGTATAATACTCCGGGTGAAAAAATTATTTCCACAGAAGGCTGCTACTCTTGCAAATTAAACAGCAACAATCGTCAGAAGCGTGATGTATCTAGTTCAAGAAAACATGACAATGAAGTAAAAAGACAGCTTATTTCTGGAAGATCAGGACATCATGGTGTGAGAAGATTGGACAAGAAAATCCTAAACAGATTGGTATGGTTTTTAAATAAATCTTGTGTTTTTTAAACTATAGTTTTATCAACAACAAAAAAATGATGCATGGTTTTTTTTTTCTAGCAACACACATCACGAGCGAAACTTGTGCATCATCCAACAAAGGTGCCTAATAATACTAAATCTCATTTGTGGACATCAGGCTTGCATACAACTGTTTTTGTACCTCTCAACCATCTAAGTAAATCAGTAGATATATTGAAGATACAACCTGCTCTTAAATATCTGGTGAACAATGAAAAGTTTGAAATTGTTGATGGAAATAACCAAAATTTATTTAAAATTTCAACGAAGTAAGTTTCTTAATAATAATTTAATTCTCGATTGTAATATTTTTACTAGTGTTACTGTAATATAAAATCTCTTTTAAAATATATCTAATTATAGAGATGAAATGGAAGGGGGGGATAATTGTAACTTAAGGAACAATATAACTATATTTAACTTTTACTTATTATGTAAAGATGAAGATGAAGAAGGGTTGCTTTTTGTTGGTCTGTATCACAATGCAAACTAAAGAAGTTGCAATCGTTAAGACGATAACAGAATAATAACCAAGCAACGCAGTGCGTGCTTCACCCTTGACAGTTGAAAAATCATTTTGTCAATTCATGAATAAATTGAACTTTTTTTATTTACATAATATTTAAATAACTCCCATGATTATTTTATAATATATATATACATTGTGTGTGTGTGTTCATAAATAACACTGGGAACAAGTTTTGAAAACGTCCTTGCTCCCCAGATTAATCTTATCAATTCAATATACTGAACATGAATATAACGAAGCTCAAATGAATAAATACAATAGCACTTGTGAAGAATACCTTAATTTCCTTTGGATTTTCCATTCCTTTTGGCATGTTGCTTGTAATGGACATGAAGAGTATCTGTGATGATCTTCCAACACAACCACTTACTTCCCTGGTACGTGGCAATATCCTGATGAAAACATCCTCTGTGCTGTTTACTGACCTGCCCTCAGTCATCAGGGATGAAATTCAAGTGGGAATCCAGAAAAAGCATACTGTAATCAAAATCCTTAAATAAAACCAACATCTCCTCAACCAGATCTTTAGTTTTTGACGCTTGATAGAATTCATTCAATATATCACACGTTATTCTTTATTTCAAAGAAGTTTCTTGAACATGGGAATCTCTGAAAAGCTGTTTAGTCTTAGGCATCACAAAAACACCTTTAAATTTTGCTACACTGTCTCATGTGGGTACTTGAATGCTTGCCGTTTTTGACAAGGCCAAGCTTGGCATGCGTAGGAGAAATGATGGTTTTATACGATTCTGACAGAGGTAGGTGCTTTTCATGCATAAAAGAGGCTCTGAGGTCAATTTCTCTAGATATAGTGTAAAACAATTACTCTGCTATCTCTAAAAAAACAAGCAATAGTTTTAATAACTTGTCTTTGTTGATGGTTTTGAAGCTGATACCTTTAGATCAGCATAGATTTGCTAGCCATGCTTATTGTAGCTAATCATTTTGGTAAGTCCCCTTCATCTAGACAGCTCATTCCCATTATTCAGCAAAACCACCTTGAGTCTCAGTTTTGCAGCATCTATAAATAGTCATCATATGGAGCTCTTTTAGTAGGCCATCAATATTGTAGTAGACTTACTCCTTTTTTTTAAAGAAAATGCAAAGAGCAGATGACATGTGCAAAATATATTTTCTCTGAGGAGATTATACTGCTGGAAGTCTTGAGGCCAATATTTTCACTTTGCCTTCAGACAGATCCAAATCGCAAACAAGAACATTCAGATAATTTTGTGTAGAGATGTTTCATCCAAGAATGAAAAAACATCATGCTTACTGTCACCACATGCTGATACTTGAGGAAAATATGTGACACATTGAGATCATCCTTGTTTGAAATTATAGAAAAATCTGTAGGAGTCTCAGGAATTGGGAGTTCTTCATCATAAAAGACAGGCTGCAAAATAGATAGTATGGTAGAAAATTCAGTTGTCTTCCCCCCCCCCCTTAGTGAAACCTCCTGAAGTTGGTACATTTCATAAACATGTATTTATCTTACTAAATTCCATTATATTAACAAATAGGATATAGTATCAAATAATAGGATGAGTATAATTTTATGCATTTTTTTGGAACACCTTTATATTATATTAGAAACAAATATCTCAGCAACAAAGCTAATAAACTTTTTTCAATGTTATACTCATATTTAGGATTGAATATTTTCACCAAAGAAGCAACTTCATTGTTACCCAGTGTAATTTGATGTAATTAGCAATGCATTTCCATTTAAATAACTACAGCAATATAATTTATGTAACCATAACAGTACTAAGAAACACTCAGTGTAATAAAAATGTCAATCTTAAATAACAATCAGTATTAGTGAAAGTAAAATGTAGAAAATTTTTTTCCCTACTTATAGTGTGACTTAATTTAATGTACAAGTAAATGTACCTCTCATATAATGATCATTATTATTTTCTTAGGAAAGGAGTAGCTGTGTTGCATACCAGAGAGAAAGTCAAACATCCAGGCCTTCACATCTTGAAAATTCTTGGAACTGTACAAAATACAATTTTTGCTACACCTGTAGAAGAACCTTTCCACCTAACAGTTCATTTAGTAATCAAGTGATTATAAAATTCTTATTTGCAATGGTCACAAGTAATCTTTGATATGGACTAAGGTAAATCCTTCTAAGGAAGGCTTTTACTTACTGGTAAAATGTAAACCTCAGTTTGAAACGAATTTCATAAAATGTTTTTAACTATAAACAGTAAAAAAAAAATTACTAACTGTATTTCTAAAATGAAGTAAACTAAAATTCACAATTATATATTGTTGGAAGATCAATCAATTTAAAATAATGGCTATTTTTATTTAGTGCATAAAGATTTTTCCCTTTTAAAAATAAAATGTAACATTTTACTCTGTTTGCCTATAAACTAACAAATATTCAAAATATTCTGTGATATTCTGAGGTTTATAAAATATATAAGAACTGTTATTGAAAATGTTCATGTACATTCAGTAAATATTTTTTAACTTTTGTAGTCTAAGCGCCAAAGAAATGTTAATTAAATGCAACAAAAAATCAATCAAAAAGTAATTTTTAAAAGAAAGATACCAGCTTAACTGCAAAGAGCTCTAAGGTTTGGCACAGCAATTCTTCATGTATCATAATTAATTACATTAACAAGCTATGCTGGCTCAGCAATAATTTCATTGAGAATCATTTCATCATCATTCTTTTGTAAGCTTTTCATGTGAAAAAAGTGTACAGTTTTTGTAAAATGAGTAATTTTTAATAAAGTTATTTATAATCATAAATGTTTTCATATTATTTTTACCAAGAAATTAACATAAACAAACAACTTGTACAAGTGAATATAATTTATGAAATTTACACATTAACTGTACTGAATTATAAGAAGTTTGATATCTAAAAACATGAAATAATGATTCTTACAATTTAAGTATATCTATAATGTAGTTGTCAAGATTTCACAAAATGTACACAATATCAATTTCTACACATTTTTAAAACAATTCATATTGGAATAGTTTTTATTAAATAGACAAAATAATAATAATATTACATATAATTCCCACAATATATATATATAACAAACTGGTCAAAATAAAATCCTTTTAATTTAATATTTAAAGAATTTTAATTTTCCTAAAATAAGAATAGTGATATTTCATGCAAACATACCAGACACTTGGTCCCTATAAATGCAACTGCAATACGAAACAAATGAGTTTATTCACACAAAATATCACAGTCATCTTTCTGTGGATTAAAAGTGTCAAAACCAAAAATATATGCAAGGATTTCAAATTCCCAAATTTATGAAAACCATTCTAGAAAAATTTTGCAGGATATTTTACCTTCACCTAGCATTTTGGGATTTTTTTATCATTATTTACAAAATAATAACAATAATTATGATTTCTATGCAGGAATTGCAATTTCTTGCAATTACGTGAATAAAATTCATGTTTTCCCATCTTCAGGCATAATTAAATAAATTGCCTTTTCTTCAAATACTGGATAGATTTAATAATTTAACAATTAAATATGAAGAGAATTTACAAAAACTGCAGTAATAAATATTTAACACAATGTAATTTTATAAAAAATGCAATACTTCTAACTCCAATCATAAATATTTTATAAAATCTGATTTAATTATTTAATATTCTCTCAAATTTCAAAAAAGTAAATGTATTAAAACAAAAGAAAGGCAAATTTGTCAAGTATTTTGTATGGATGACCATCACTCTAATTATACTTACAATTAACAAAACAAGTTAAGTTTTTAAGGAAACATTTAATGAAAACAATTATAAAAAAGAAAAGGATTTTTATTTATAAATTAGGAATGTATAAACCAAGTAAGTTCACATGTTGAAAGAAAGCAATAAAGGGGATATTCTACCATGAAATCTACAGAAGTATAATACTTCTTGTAAGTAAAATTTCGATTGCAGCATTAAAATCATTTATACTAAGACAAGATGAAATAGATCACAAACTTTATAAGGCCCATTTTAAAAACAGTACAATTATATAATCACAATTTTATGTTACTACATGCAGTCTTGAATTCATTAATGTAATGTTAATTCTACCAAATTGCAAATAAAAAAAGATATTTGTGACTTTTAGTTTTCCTCTAATCACACAAAGTACATTTAAAACAAAAATAGGAGCTTTTCTTTCTATTATTTCTGAATATATTTTACACTTCGCTGTAAATTAATGCTGCTCTAGGACTGTCAACCATAGACCTTTTAATTTCGAGCCCTACAGAAGTGATGAGGACAACATCTGATTTTAATCTTAGTTGGTATCTCATTTCCACTACCATGAAAGGACTGCAAGACAAAATTCCAACAAAAATTCAGCAGTCCCAAATATTTGTATATATTTATTACATACACAATTGTCACAAAACTAGCAACCATCACCACTCGGATACTATGGCCATGCATTTTACAGAAACCAAACGAAAATAAGATTTCATAAAATAACATTACATTTAATTAAACAAGGCATGCAAGTAACAGGATAAAAAAAAAATGATTTAATCATTATATCATTCAATGTAAAGAAAACACAAAAAAACTTACAAAGATTAATATATTACATCAAAATATATTATATACTCCAATTAATATTGGCAGTGATGAATTGCATATATATGTAATTATTAACTATTTTATAACAGTAATCTTTCCAAAAATTGGCATTGTTTTTAAAAAGTTCAAATTTTTCTAAATACAGCTTAAGAAAAATAAGTAGAAATAACAAATTGATGTTATTAAATTATGGCAGCAAAGAAACTAGAAGTTTCTGTAAATTAACATTTCTAAATTCCTTTTTGTTCTAGATTTGATTTGAAATTATTTTCATTGCATCTAATTATAATGATGTATGTTTTCAAATAATATATATTTCTAAAAAAAACTTCTAAATATTTTATATTTGTTCAAAACATGAAGAATGTGTGTTGACCATAAGTACAAGAATTAATATTAGATACATTACCTACTAAAAGTTATATTTTCTGAAAATTGACAATTCTGGAAAGTCAAATTCAGAAAATATTTTTGGTACTTTCATATTAACCCCATGCCAGCAATTTATCACCTAAGATAAACTGCATGGTAGACATTAATTGTCAAACATTGTACAATTTCAGCCACTTTTCAATATTTGATACCATCTTAAGGACAATTATCAACATTTGTTTAAATTCACCAATGGCATGAAATTAATACATAAATACCATATTTTTTTTCAGAATATCTTTTAAACTATCCTTAGTACCAAAAAATAAAGTTTATAAAAATGTTTTAATATATCCTTTTGCTACATAATAACTTGTGGTTCAGCAACAGATTCTGATATTGCTTTATGTGGCAACACTTTTCCACCATTTACATACATTTCATCCTTTACTATAACATCTTCACCTAAAACTGATGTATTTTCCATACGCACCTGAAAAAAGCAGAGTTGAGATTAAACAACAAAAAAAATTATATTGATTATGCAAAATGGGTGTACAAGGAGTACAAATAAGTTTCCACTGTTTCACAAAAGATGGCTCTACCAGTATGTTTAGTTGAAATTTCCGAAATCATATCGTAAATCTAACAACACCAAAATGTTGAAGCATTACAGATTTTGTATTAACATCATATAACTTTTTTTTTCACCTGAAGATGTCTGGTTTTGAGCAGTATTTGCAAAAACACTTGATTTGCTTCTTTAGTTTGAAGAAATCTGCAGCTGAGGGGCATCGATTGCTTGTAGAAGCATTTGGTGAGGTTGCTCTGAGCGAGTAGTTTCAAAAGTTTAAGAACAGAGAGTTTGATGTCTAAGACAAAGAATGTAGCGGAAGCTTTATGCCAAACACATGAAGAGCTTACACTAGGAGTGATTCAACAAGCAAGTTCTCATCATTTAAAATATTAGGAATGATTTACGAGCAAGGAAATTGGATTGCATATGAGCTGAATCCAATAAAAGTTGCATGCTAATTTAGCAGAAGTGAAATGCTGTTTGCCAGGCACAAACAAAAGTTTTTTTTGCATTTCATAGTCACTGGTGATAAAGAATTGATTTGCTACAATAACGCAAGGAAGAAAATCATGGGAATCACATGACCATGCTTCAACAACTAAATATTCATGGAAAAAATCTTTTGTTGTAAATTCGGTGGGATCAACTTGGAGTCACGTATGAATTGCTCAAAATGAACAAAACCATTACTGGGACTCAACCAAACTCAACTGATAAAACTAAATCAAACACTCAAGGAAAAATGTGCCCACTATTACTCCACAGACACAACAAAATTAACGCTTACATAATAATGCTCTTCTACATGTTGCAGCACCAGCCAAAACCTGCTTAGAAACACTCACAATTAGAAAATCCTACCCCACCCAAAGTATTACCAGACATTTTCCCCCTTCCAATTACCACCTGTTCCAACCAATGGCACATGGCCTATCTGAGTAGCATTAAAATATGTAGATACCAAAAATTGTGGTAGCCTCAAAAGATGAAGCATTCTTTGAACACAGTTATTTTACTGTTGCTTGTGCAACATAGTATCCGTACGCTGCTAGAAAGATGGAGGAAAGTAGTGGCTAGCAATGAACAATACTTTGCATAAAACATAATTTATTGTTCTTTTGCAATAAGTGCCCAATTTTTTATAAAGAAAATGACAAACTTATTTGTATTTCTTACATAATACTTAAATTATACATTTGCAAATAAATATTCAAATAATACTACACAATAATGTGTTAGTAATGATACATCTCATGCATACAATACATATGACAGATCTCATCCTCAAATGAAAGAACAACAGAATTGATAACTTTTTTTTATCAACCTGATATCAATAATTTGAAACTTATTCAGAAACATTTATCATTCACTTGATAATATTCGATAAAATTGGGACTAAATGTATAAACTTATAATCTTCCAGTGAATAAAGCTTCTGTTTCTATCAACAGGCATCAATAACCCACAAAACGAATAGAAAATACAAGGGGTGATCAAATGAAAAGGTAGGAAACGACACGGGTACAAATATAGACTTTATTCAAAATATACACCATAGGCCTGAGCACAATGATCCCACTGATGAACAAGCCGCAGGATTCCTTGTTCCCAGAATTCCTGTGGCTGGGACGAGACCCAGTCCTTCACAGTGTCCTTGAGTACGTAGTCCGAGTTAAAGCGCTTTCCTTTCAGGTGTTTCTTCAGTGGACCAAACACATGGAAATCGCAGGGTGACATGTCCGGACTGTAGGACGGATGGTCCAACGTCTCCCATTGGAACTTGTCCAGTTCCATTTGTGTGACTCTGGAGACGTGTGGACGCGCGTTATCATGGAGCAGAACCACACCCTCCGTGAGCAGCCCCGGTCTTTTGTTCTTGATGGACCTGCGTAGGCGTCGGAGTGTCTCACAGTACACATTGGAGTTAATGCTTTTTCTGTGCTCGCATCATTTGGACGCCGCTTTTTATAAGAGCCTTTGCTCTCTCCTGCGCATGCGGGCACCCACACATGATCCGATCCCAGTCAGAGTCTCCAATGGCATCCCGAGATGTCTCGCTACATTCTCCCTTGGCGGAATATGCAAATATTTAACTGTTTCATTTTTATGTCGTTTCGTACTTTTTCATTTGATCACCCCTTGTACAACAAAAAATGCAAAATATCGACCATCAAATATATATTACTCAGTTGTTTTTTTTTAAAAAAATTTATTTAAAAACATAGTTAAGAAAGCATTAGATATATTTTCTAACATTTGATTATTAGATTACTTTAACTATTTTTCAGTCTAGGAATCAAAATGATGCATCTTGTCATAACAATTAGTACTTTAAAGCATCAGTGCAGCCTTTTCCCACTTTTTCCTTATTCAAATGCAAAATTATAGTGTGCAAAACAATCAACACAAAACAGATCAACAGCTTTCTGTACATGCATATTTTTTGCCGATAGGAAACTTTTCAATCAACGTTGTATAAAAACATATCCTTAAAGTTATATATTGTAATGTAACCGGGATCAAACATTAAAATATAATCAAAGAATATTTTAAAAGCAACTTATTGAATCAAAAAAATTAAGCCTTCTATTTTTAGACTTTTTGCATATTGTTAACAGTCTTAAACTAAACTTTTTCTCAGAAAAAAAAACTCATTATTGATATTGCATTCCAACTTAAGAGAGAGAACAACACAGCAATATAATTTATAATAATTCTTTTCTATTCACATAAAATATATTGTTACGAATTTTGTATAGAATAATGTAAATAATTTGTATTTGGATGTGCAATGCATTTATATTACTTTATGCTAAAATTGTAATATTCACAAGCAACGCCGTCCCTTACGTTATAATGGCGATTCAATGGGAACTTGGCGAAATATTGGCGATAGAGCCAAGTTAGCATTACTTTTGGCGACCAATTTGGCGAGTTCGGAACCCTCTGGATTCTTCAAGAAATTAGTAGAGAAATCCACTAATTTCACGATCTGTGGCGCGAGCGCATCTTTCCGGAACTTTCGGCCTCTGCTATAAATAGAGTGATACTCGCCGCAAAAGTCAGTCTGATTTCAACCAGCGAGTAGTGAGCATTGTTTTGATTAGCGATCAGCTCGGCTGTGCTTGTGAATAGTCATTTACATACGTGCATTTTAGACACTGCTTATTGTGTCTGAGTGCTGTCGAAGGTGTGAAATCCTTCTGTTATTTATTCTGTGAATTTTGCTGCTGAATCCTGTATTTCAAGGATTGATCTTCGACAATAAATACTCATCGCTCTTAAAGAATTGCCTTGTTATTTACGACTGATTTTGCATAAAATCCTCGAACCCCGATCTACGTAACAATATTTATCATCTTATAATGTAATATTAAATGGATTTTTTACTTTGCTTGTGCAAATAAAAAATGGTGAATTTATAAAAATATTTCTACATTTAGAGTACTATAACAAATTATTTGTGTTACAATAACAAGAACTTAATTATTTGATATTTTCTTTAAAAATCTGAAAATGTACGGGAAATTAGGCAGATTGCTTGCCTCACATGCAGAACTAATTCTAACTCAAAAAAATTAAACCACTTAAGAAAGCTTCGTAATTAAAAGAACATTTTAAATGTATTTTATTTTCTTCTGAAAATACTCATTAACTCAAACATTACAGTAAATCAATATAACATCCAATCAAACTATTTGATTGAAAAATATTTTTTTATCAAACACTATGCATCATTTTATCTTTAAACTTAAACATATATTTTAGACGCTCCATTTGGGAGGTGAAAAAAAATCATTAAAACACATAGAAATAAATAAAAATTAATTTACGTATTTTAGAGATATGAGAGTCAAGTACAACTCACCCATTGACCAACAACACATTTCCAACCAATTATGCAAGATTCAATCCAAGAATGAGATTTCACAAGGCAACCTTTCAAAAGTGTGCATTTCTTAAGGCAAACTCCATCTTCTACAATAACATTAGGACCTATCACAACATTTGGTCCAATGCGACAATTCTTGCCAATTTTTGCAGTTGGATCCTGAATTGGAAAAAATACATTAAAATAAAATTGCATGTAACAAAAACAGTAGTTAAATAAAAAATAAAATCCATGCATAATTCAATTAATATGATTCTAATTATTAAAAAAAAAAGATGTTCCTATATATTATTTATATAAGAATTTATAAATTTCCTTACTTTAAATAATTACTTATTTGTTGGTTTCTGAACACTTTGAAATAAATGTTCCTGTATATAAAAGAATCAACATCTAGAATTTAGTATCTAAAGCTTAAAAATGAGCCTACACACAAAGCAGTAAATTGTGGAAAAAAGTTACGATTCTTAAAATTTTTTTATCAATACCTTTAATCACATCACAATGAAATAATCTGATGCTTAATTGAAATTAATACTAACTAGTTAATAAATTTGATTTTCAAAGAGAAAACTCTCTATACTGCTAATTGATAACTTCTCAATACAAACTATTTCTACCTTCTCTTATTCACTTTTATATCTTAGAATTAATTTGCATATTATGCTTCTGTTGTAAAAATGTGCATTTAAACTCTAAGTAAATTAAAAGAATATTATCCAGTGTAACTTTAAGAGGAAACCTCACGAAATAGTCCAATTCGAACTATTCTGAAAAGTGCAAACAAATGTTGCCATTTCTCTTTTTTAAAAAATTTTCGAATGGCATTAAAAAAAAGGACAAAATCTAAAAATAATTTTAAAGCTGAGTGTACTAAAAAATGTAAGTAATAATTGTATTGTCATTGGTCCTCGACAAGTGTGCAAAATTTCGAATTAATTTGACCTTTTTAAGTGGGAAAATCAAGTTCAAAGATTCTCTTACGTACAAGTGAAACTTATAAAAGCATGTTAATAAATTGAATAAAAACTGCCACTGTTTTATTTAACATATATTTATTTTTTATAATGAATGCAATCATTTTTAAAAAGTGTGGCCCTCTGGTATTCTTGACTCCCACAATGTGGATCACTAGCCAAAGAAGTTGCCCATCCCAATAATAATATATATGTAATCAAGAATCCAAGAAATTAAAATATATCAAATTATTAAAAATTTGTCAACAATTGTGAGGTTGCAATGTTTATCGTTTCTAATTTGGCTTTCTTCTTGGCCCATTTGAGTCCAGCAATCTTTCTATTTAAAATTTTCCTATAAGACAGTGGATTTAATGAAAACTTTTACCTAAGTTACCTTGCAACAGATATACGATTGCGGTAGGTTGCCATGCATAATCAAAGCAAGTAAAATTAATATGATTGGTGGCTAACAAAATACATTGTTCTATGTTTTATTAAAATTTGAATTCACTTTTCAAAATTTTCATGTGAAAATTTAATTTTTAAAACTACGAATATATTTAAGAATTTATCAACTTAGTATCTACACTGTGTTCTTTGCAATACCTTACATCAGTGCCGGTTTATCCATTGGGAGCCTAGGCGCCCAAATGGGCCTGGATAAGCTGGACTTAACCAGATTTTCTGGTTGTAAATTTCAATCCTCTAGTGCCAAAAGACCTGTAAATCTTTTGCGCCCAGGACACAAAATCAGCTTAAATCAACACTGCCTTACATAGAGCTTTTTTTAAATACTAGCTTTCGTGGCCCGGCGTTGCACGGGCTTATACCGAGGGTATAACTTAATCCCCATGTTAATTTCCTCCTTTTATTCTAACGCCAACACTTTTGTGCGGCAATATAAAAATCTCTAAAAAGAATCCTTTCATAACAGGAGAATTCAATATTATCTAATTACTCTAAATTTTTACTTCACTTACTAATAAAACATTTCCAACTGTATATTCAGCTTGATGGAGTTTACGAGGTTGCTTCTGTTTCATATGCTGAAGATAGTAACACATACCAGTGAGAAAATCTTTAGGCTGACCAACATCCATCCAAAAACCTTGTAACTCAAATGCATACAATTGGTTGCATTTCACCATCTCAGGGAAAACTTCTTTCTCAATAGATGTAGGTTTAAGCTAAAAAAGTAACAAATAAAATATTAAATTATGTCAACAATGCCAATTGGAAGTAAAGAAAAGTATCTGAAGAAAAGGGTAGCACCAAAATTTAATTTATAACAATAGTTAACATAAAGTAATTATGATAAATTACATTCATCTAATAATGTGATGTTTATTGTTGCTTTTGCATTAGCCCTTTGAAATAATATATGGTACTTGCATATCAGCATCATCGCAGCAAAATTTGCACCATACGAATTGCACCAGAATATCAAAACAACAAAGATTTTTATGAGCTTTACTTGAAGAAAAACAATTTTCATGGTGCAATTTTAGCTGCAGTGACGCTAATATGTATATATAAGTACCTGACATATTAACAAAAAACTCCCTTCAATGCTTGATACTTAGATTCTTCTACCCGTAAAATAAGATTTATAGTCTTTAGGCAAATGAATTAAACAAAAAACAAAAAAAAAAAAAAAAAGGATTATTATCACTAAATGCAAATAACAATAAACTTTGTTTGCTTGTCTTCATAAATTTTAATACAAAATACAGTGCACCAAAGTGTTTTTTAAAAAATTTAACAAGTTGAGTAGTTTAGCTTCTTTTGGAATACATGACACTTACTTCAAAAACCTTAAATGAATAATCCAGTTGATTATATTCATTAAATTCATATAACTAAGTTAATTTTACTAATTAGGATTTAATATTATTAGAAGAATCTTCAGTTGTTTAATTACAAAAGATAATCAGAAAATAACTAACCTAATTTTAAATGGCCACATAAAGGAACTAAAATTCTTTTTTGCTACAAAAATATGTCAAGAAACGTTACTCCAGTGTTAAAACATACCCTTTCCTGTTAAACTTTGAACAAAATGTACTTATGCTTGAATTCAGAGCTTTAGAGCATCCATCTGAAGTACACAACAATGAATAGTAATAAACAAGAGGTTTCAAATTGCACAGTGAGTGACCAGACAATAACATGCTTGATATATGATCTGATTCAAAATGTAAGAAAAGTTTTGGACCAATGATGTGAAATTTTGTACCCTTACAGACAATCACTCACAAGCATTTATTGTAAAAATAAAATTCACATCAAACGATTTATTACTTTTCCTTTGACCTATTTTTAATGCTACTTTTTTTGTTTTTAATTCACCTAACTGAGACATTTTTCGTACCTAAATGCAATATTTACACACTTCCATGATACAGGTTTGGGTTTAAACCCCAGGCTGGACAAAGTCAACTCAGCCTTTTATCCCTTCAGTGGGTACTAATCTTGCTTGGGAAATAAACATTGGGGGTTTACACAGACCGACCACCTGATCTGCACATGCACCTCAGTGCCCAAGGTCACGAAAACTGAGATGGACAAAGTAGACCTTGGCCCTTATGGGCTATTGTGCCACTGAGTTTAGTTTTAAATGCAATATTTATGTACAGAGTTTACAGTAAATAAAAAATTATTAAGGTTTCCTAAATCCCTATTTATAACTGAACCAGATGTTTCTTGAACCACTTGTACATTTTATTCAAAACAGTTGTCAGATTATTACTTAAAAAAAAAGAGTTTATATGCAGGAAAAATATTCCTCCAGATAAGTTCTCATGTACTATATAGTGAAAGTCTAGAGTGATATCAGATCAGGTATCCCTCTTGCTACTTTGTCACGGCTAAAAAATATCAAGTTTACATTATGTGTCATTTAAGAGTAAAGCAGCTCAATATTCTCTACTTTAAATTGATAATACATGTTTTAATTTGGTTATATAATCACAAATACATCAGTTACATGGGGATTATATGGAATTAAAGATTTATTCAGAAATGAAAAATTATTAGTTATAAAGAACTTTGAATTCTATATTGAAAAAAATACATTCAGAAAAAAATTAATTCTATATAACATTTTATATATATCTATATTAACAAAATTTTCTCCTCCTTGAAATTTTATAAACTTTTTTACTGCACTAATGCAGAAAACTCGTAAAATTTTAGAACTAATTTCTTCACATAAAATTTTTAGGAAATATAACATTTTAAAGTAACAATCTTTAGAATATTTATAGACATGACTTAAAGACAACAGGTAAGTTTGTAGCTCCCACGAGATGTAATGCATAAAATCCAATATTCCCCCAATCAATTATTTAAAGGCAACTATTTTCAACATATAATTTGCATGTGTTTCATAACAGAAAAAGCTACAAAATTTTACATACGTAAATGCCATTATTTTCAATAACATAACATATAAATAATAAAAATCAGCTCCCAATTTAATAAAAAAATTGGAAGCTGTTATTAATTTCTTTATTATTTAATAAAGATATATCTAAAGATCTTGGCATTAAAATAATTATCATCGATAAAATATAAAACATAATTTGTAAAGTTAATTACAGCATGCCTTTATATATGCATAAAACACCAAAATTTTTCAATTATTATCTTTAATGTCTCCAAAATGTCTATAATTTATGCTAAAGATTTTGGGTTATATATTATGTAACAAAAAAATGAGCTTTTTAATATATTCCTCACCTCTATGCGATTCAAAACAGAAGGATTAAGTATGTACATCCCAGCATTAATTCTATTGGATACAAATTCTTGAGGCTTTTCAACAAATCGATCAACTTTACCATGTTCATCATACACCACAACACCATATTTCGAAGGCTCTTCAACACGTGTCACCTAAAAAGTGGTTGCCAAAAAATGATTATATATGTTTTTGCTTGACTTTTATAGACAGATATAAATATATATATAAACAATTACCACAATAGTTCCTTCTTGCCCATGATGTTTATGGAATGAAATCATGTCTCTGAATGGGAAATCACAAACTATATCACTGTTTAGCACAAAAAATGGTTCATTTCTTTGTAACACATCTCTGGCCAAAGCAAGAGGTCCTGCAGTGCCAAGCGGTTCTTCTTCTTGTGATATACTAATTTTAATCCCATACTAAAAAAAATTACTAAAATGAAATTAAAAATATTTAAAAATATCTATGATATTAAAAATATTTAAAAATATCTATGATATTAAAAATATTTTATAACTTAAACAGAAAAAAAAATTTTAAGCCAAATTGTTCTGTATTAATTTTGTTTCATTTAAGGTAAAAGCTATAGCTTTTTCAACAACAAATATATTCGGCTTAAACAAGCATTGTTTCATATTTTACCAGGATGATATTTTGATTACAGTTTACAAGTTAGAATGCATCTATCTTACTGAGAACTTTTTGTTGTAAAATACCTCATAATTCTTTATTTAGATCATAATACAATATACACAAATTTATAAAGTTCAAGACATGACCAAAATTAATTTTGTAAGATATAATGCTCCTGTTCTCAAAGGAACTGGAGTTCAAATCATTTTTATTTAAGATCATAATAAAATACACAAGAAAAGCAAAATCAAGATGGTTAATGCAAAAGAAATCTGATAATTATATAAAACATGTTAAAACTGAATAAAAAGATCAATATATAAAACGATTCCAGCTAAACAAATTTTTCCTTGTAAATCAAAGGAATAAAAATACAGCAAGCAAAAAGTGCCCCAAGACTAATAGTTGAAAAACATTAAAGATGATAGAAATAAAAACAGTGTGATGGAACAATATTCAAAAGATGAAAGGCAGCTGTGATATCATCTGATCTTTGTGAGTATTTTTTGAGAAAAAATACCAAAAATTTAACTTGATTAATCAGAATTAATTAGAAGATTTATTATTTACATCCATTCAAAATATACTTTAAAACAATAACCTTTACGGCAAAAATCTTGCATAACATAGCACATTAATGTGCCTAAAAATGTGTAAAATATTTACAAAGCTATAAAAAAATAAAATAAATTATTGACCTTAAAATTTTACTTTTGGTTTTTACTGGCAATAGTCATAAAACATTACACAAAAAACAAGTAATACAATAAAACATCATAGTGCTTCAATTTAAACTTTATACAAACAATACTTTTACTTCAAATTAAATCTAAAAACAAAAAGTTTACATTTTACCTTTTTAAAAACTAATATCAGAATAACATATAAAAAGATGATATAAAAATATTTAATTTAAATAAGTTATTCATTATACTTATATGACCAACCTTGGTTTCATCTTTTTTTATTTCTTGTTCTAACATTTCAGCTCTATAGCTTACAGCTAAGATAACATGATCTACTCCAGCCTGTGTTAAAAGATTGATAAATAAGAATTATAAATATCATTCAAAACAAAAGTATAATTATTTATTTAATCTCAATTTCATAAAAATATTCATAGAATTATTTATTAAAATGTACCATACTATTGCAGCACCCCATACTATATAAACTGTTACTCAAATTAATTACAAATAAAAAAAATATTCATCATTCCCAAATAAGAAGTTATGGACATTTTTCTTCCAAGTAATTGGCATGTAATAAGTATGTTAATACATTTCAGAGAAAAAATAGATAGAAAATCACCTCAACAAGTGCTTCCACTTGATGTAACATCATTGGTTTATTGCAAAATTCCACAAGAGGTTTGGGACGGCTGAGTGTGAGAGGTCGCAACCTTGTTCCGTAACCACCAACTAAGATCAGAGCTTTCATTTTGCTTTAACTACAAAAAAAAAAAATTCAAAAAAGGTCAAATGTCACCTAACAAAAGCAATTTGAAAATACAAATATTTGAATATTAATACATTTTTATGATGTCATTATTTTGATTACTAAAACATCTTTTCATTAGAACATTCAATTTGAATATCCTGAAAACATGTATTCAAAGAAAAGGGCTTTTTTAAGTAAAAAAAATATATATACATTTATACAATAATAGCTATTTAACAATGCATCTAATTTGTCTATCATCACAGGCCCAAAGGCATACATAAGATGAAGGCTCACCCAATGTATTTTTAATCTTTAGCACAAAGATTATGCCTCTCTACTTTTGTATGTTTTTTAAACATAATACACCATTTTAATAATGTAGCTGTTAGGCATTTTGTTTACCTAAAATTTAACTTTTGTAAAAATAAAAAAAATAATGGAATTTTACACAATGAAATAGAATTTAAATTTAGTTATTTATGTAAATAGAGTTTTTGCATATTCTTTAAATCTACACCAATTTCTTTATAAAATTTAATCAGAAATTGTTAAAATAATGAATTTTAAAAAATGAAATGTTATTTAAATTTACTTATTTCTGCAAATAAACTTTTACACAAATTTTTCAAAACCTTCAATAACTTGTTGATCAATGAGCAAAAACATAAGTACCCAATTTCCAATAAATTTTTGTGCAGCTTTTAAATAATTCAGTAAAACTAAACAAGAACAGTACATAGCTTTTAGTTCTGCATGTTTTGGGAATCATCTTTAAAAGTTCCCCCTTAGCAAGATTTGTCCCTGCTCACAGAACAGTTTCTCTTATCTTTTTTTTAATGTTGTTTTAGATACAAAATATTTTTCGCTTTAAAGTTGATTATGAAGTTGATTGTACAGAGAAAAAACACACAGATGATTATGAAGATAATACTAATGAAGATGAAGCAACCAATCAATGTTCTACATATGCTTGAAATGAAGATATTAAAGGTCTAATTCATAATGTAAAAAGAGCATTTGATACAGTGAAATGTCAACATAGGAAATACTAACCTAAAACAAAAAGCTGATCTTAATCTTAATAATCTAATGTGACTGAAAACAATACAATATAATTAAAAATCTCAATAGTTATATCCAAAGAATAAAATATAGCTACACCCTTTCACAATTTGAAGCCAAAGAATAACTGTGGTTGGTGACAAATCCTCCTTGAGAAATTGTATTCTGATTTGTAAGTATCCATTACACCTCAACGTGATAAGTTAACTAGAATATGACACCTATACAGAGCTCTGCTCTTGAGCCATCAAGAAAGGAAAAATGGGACTCACCCAAGAAATCAATTCTCTTTGGCTTTCCATTGGTGCATTGGGCAAATCATGCATCCTCCAGTGGATCCCGGCCCACGTTGACATCGAAAGGAATGAGATGGCTGATTTCCTTGCCAATGAAGCCAGAACACTTGAACCTGTAACTTCTTTGACTACAGTCTTTGATGCCAACGCAGTCGCAAAACAAAAGATCTGCTCAAACCCCCGAAAAAAATTCTCACTGCCAGAATTAAATTATAGCCAAGAAATTACAACAACAATAACCAGATTAAGAACAAAACATTTTAAGGGCATGAAGATTCTGCCTGATGGATCCAGATCATATGTGGAATGCAGGCACTGCCCAGGCAAGCAACTGGATCCCAAACACCTTTTTAGTTGTCCTTCCATTGTTGGTGCTCTTTTTAAAATAGACAATGACTGCAGCATGGACATCCTATACTCGGATCATGCCATGGATGTTGCCCCGACAGTGATTCCCGCCTTTGGCAATATTTGACTCATTTCTATATTTTTATTTTGTTATGTACACCTTCACACTTTGTCATATACGACAACAACGTATACAGAGCAAAAATTATAACAAAAATACTTGCACATAAAAATGTCATCCTAGCAATGCAAAAAAATATTGAATATCAAATGGTAGTAAGATTAACTGTAGATAAAGCAGCAAGCAATATTAACAGGTAAAAAAATAATAGGAATTAATTTATCAGTACACTATGTACCAAAAGCCTTTTTAGTTTGGTTTTAAAACTGCACTAAATATGATTTGGGGACCCAATAGTTTCCTATCAAAGATGGCAGTCCAGCACTAAAAACTTGTTATAAAGATAATTAATTAAAGTTTGCTTTTTTTTTTTTTTACCTTGGATAAAAGTGTTTGAGACAGTAAAATTACACAATTTTTAAAACAAGTACGAAAAGATGAAATAAGCAAAAATGAATTTTTATTTCTGTGGAAAACACAAAAAAATATGAGTACCAGGCTGTAAAAAAATAAAATGGATAATTTAAAAATGTAGGAGGAAAAAACAGAAAGAATCATGGGAAAATGCAACAAAATGTGTGTGAAAAAATGTAAAAATAAAAACTTTAAATTTCAAGCTGAAAAAAAGAAACTAATATCAGGAGGAAAAAATAATGAAGAGGTACTTATGCATTAGTGTCACTGCAGCAAAATTTGTACTGCGTGAATCATGCCTTGATATAAAAAAAAAAGATTCTTATGTGTTTTATTTGAAGAAAAACGATTCTCGTGGAGCAATTTTAGCTGCAGTGACTTTAATATGTAAGTACCAATACGGATTGTTCGTTGAAAGTTATGAAAGCTAATAAACCGGATTCCTTGACTCCTCCTAAAACAATATTCCAATAAGCCCAATTAATTGAATGTATCACTTCAACATGATTTTTTTCTTTGCATGTATTTGAACAGTTCTACACTTTTTCACTTTCTTCTCTGTATCTCTTTGACCTTAATAAAATCCATTTACACATAATTGCATGAACTGACAGCAGCTTGTACAAAAATTACTAGTTCCTATAAATTTCATCAAACATAGAGAATTTTAAAAATTCATCAGTTCAAAGTAAAATGAAAATTCATAATTTGGTGTCAGGGAAAAGAGAATTATTCCCAATAGGATTTACTATTGTGGCAGTGCAAATTCCCTCCATATATGATCTATAATAGCACATAAATCCATCAGATTTTTTATCTGTCTGTAAAAAATTTCATTTCTATATCACATATTTCCACCACACTTATCACATTTCATGATGGTCAAAATGAATAAAACCTTAATGAAGATTGAGAGAAAAAAAATCTGAACATTTTGAATACAAAATATGCAAAAAGTGTGGATTCAGCAATCCTATTGGTCCATAAAAAAAACAATTTAAAGTAAAGCCTTCATATTCTTATTAAAAAAAAAAGAACCTGCTACTTACAATGATGTTTGAAATACTCATGTTCAAATAAACTAAAAATGAAAGCTGCAATCTAGATAATGTCAAGTATGGAAATGGTTAAATATGTAAAAAAAAGATATACCTGCATATTATCGCAACCTATTAGTGACATTATATGAAAAGAAGAACATGGTTGCCAATCCAGCATGTACGAAACATAGGAAATCCGATTAGCCAACTTGGCAAGTTAATAATACAGATGGGAACAAGTTCAATATACGGACTTTTTTCAAAAATCGGAAAAAAACATTTCTGTTGACAGCAGTCGCCAAGGGAAGCACAGGGTTGCATTCCCCCCTCCTTCCCCCTTAGCCGCAATACTCCCCCCTCCCTTCCCCCTGACTAAACAGTTTAGCAAAGTTCCCGTCTTCGATCTAAGTTTGCCCCCCCCCCGCCACCTCTGTACGAAAATGAATGGTGGAGAGAGAGAGAGAATTCTTTCTAACTTTAGTAGAAGCATAAAAATGAAACATGTAATATTTTTTCCTACATAATAAACAAAAAAGTAGTGAAAGGACAAATTTTTATAGAACTAAATGTAAATAGTTAATGATTATTTTAGCAATACTGCATTGAATTTAAGAACAAAAATCTATTTTTTTAAGTGATTCAGAATAGTAATGAACAAATTGTTCCATTTATCATCAAGCCTAGAAGAGAAACATATTAAAATTTAACATATTAAAGCAAATTAACACTAAAATTAAAGTAATAAAATAAGATAAGAAAACTAACTTACTTACATAAGCCTAAAAGAGAAACATATTAATATTAAACATATTAAAGCAAATTAACATTAAAATTAAAGTCATAAATTAAATATAAGAATCTTTCTTGCTTACATTGAATAAAATAAATATAAATAGAATTAACTTACCTTGCAGCACTTTATGTATAAAAAATTGTCACACAATGGCCAAAGTCATCACTTGTCAGCACAATAGATTGTGATAAAAATCATGGTGATAAAAAATCTTGATTAAATTCCCCTTTTAAAGAATTTGACCTAAGCCCCTCTCAGCCCAGTTGATGTCCCTAACAATTCCTAAAAACTTATTGAAACAATCCACTCCCTTCTGTTTGCATCATTTTCTAAACTTATATACAGCAAGAAATGAAAGTTTAAATCTATTTTTCTATTGCAGGTAGGGAGTGAATCTGTAACATGCTTCCAAGTGCCTTCTATGGTATTTGTGTGGCAATTCGTTACTGGATTTACAAAATGAAGGCTATGATTTAACGTCAGATGATCAAACCCTTCTTGTCTTAAATTTTTAAATGCCTTCCATTTGTTGGAAAAATCATAGTTCTGCATAATATAGAATAACTACAATGACAAATTGCCCCCAATCTGCAACTGTACCAGAAGATAAATAGAAACAAGCTTTGGTCTGTTTTGTTCTGGTTCCCATGATCAAATGATAAGTAAGACGAAAAATCTGATTTAATTTTAGTTTGCTGCAACTGAACCACAAGCCAAGATGTATGGTTTTAGTTGAACTACAAGCCATGATGTATGGTTTTAGTTGAACTACAAGCCATGATGTATGGTTTTAGTTGAACTACAAGCCATGATGTATGGTTTTAGTTGAACCACATATCTTGTTATTCCTGTAATTTCTGCAAATCTATGATTAATCATCTAAAATAGAATTTTTCTTCCCAAACTTCATCAGAGCATTACAATTGCAGTAAAAACATTCTAATTTAATCAGATGAGTTTTTCTTGCAAAATCTAAAAATAGTTTCTTATCCATATATATTTCATAAATAAAATCAAGATTAAATACTCCCTTTTTCTCCCCCAAATGTGGCCTTTTTGCTAGAAAATAAAACAGGAACTGTTTCCAACAGAACTTTCTTATACTTGGGATAAACACTGCAAATAGTCCCATGGTTAGAGGGAACAGATTACAATATTTAAAAGTATATAAAATAACACAGTTTTTAAAATTTAAATTAACCTCTTTGTAAATTAATACTAATAATGTAAAAATTGATAGTCAGCCTAATCTATAACTGGAACAATTTATCAATAAGTAAAAATGAATGTTAATAAATTACTAAATAATTTTAATAAATAATATGGATAAAGGCACATTAATAATACAGTAGAAGTCCGAAAATCCGGCACGTTCGGGACCGGCTCGGTGCCGGACTACCGAAAATTCCGGTCTATCGGGCGGTAATTATAAGAACAATTAGGTTAATAATTAAACTACAAATACAGTATGCAAATACATACAACAAAGTTTATTTTACATTTCATGTAATGTATGTACACGTACTGTGAAACATATTTCACTTAGATTTAAAAAAGTCACGAAAGTCTTTTTGTTTTCTTGAATTTTGGCGTTTAGTATAAAATTTAGTTTTTGTTTTGTTTGTTGGCGCTTAGTTTTGGTTTTTTTAATGTTTGTCTAGAAGCCAATTTTTCAGTTGTTACCGATTGAGAAGCAAGCTTCATTAGTTCATCTTTTTGTTTTTTAATGTCATAAATAGTTGATGAGCCAATATTAAACTCATTCATTAAAACATTTCTATTCTCGCCTTTTTCTAGCCATTTGATGATTTCTAGTTTCTGATTGAGAGTCAGTGTTACGTGTTTTCTTTTCTCTCCTTTTGAACTCGAAGGCTTAGGTTTTGAAAACATGGTCACTGTACAGTTAGAACGAAAATGACTTTTTTTATAAACAGTTTCAAAAGTTACGTTTACTGCGATGTGAAAGGACACAAAACAACAACGCACAAAAAAATGGCGAAGACGCTTCGTGATTGATTAACGAAACTGCACTGCACCTGAATTTGTTGTGACAGCTGAGACTAGCCGGCCGCTAATTGTTTCCGAACAATACTGAGCGCTTCCGGATGATCCCAAACTACCCCGAAAACTTCCGAATAGCTCTCGAGCGTTTTTATTTGCTTTAAAGACACACTTTTGGAGAAAATCAAAATTTTTACAATTTTCCGGAGCGATGCCGGACTATCGGGCATTCCGGACTGTTGGATGCCGGACTAATGGACTTCTACTGTAATAAAAGAATATATTTCCTAGTAATGACAGAATTAAGTCACCCTAACCAATAATTAAATAATTTTTCAGTAATTAAAAAGAAATATTAATAAGTAATATGAATAAGAAATAAGGTAATAAAAATAAAAGAATTGAAATACAACCTAATAGTGAAAGAATATTCAACCTAATCAATAATTAAAAATAAACTTTAATAAATTTTTAATAACTATTTTTATAAAAAAAGAATAAAAATTATTAATTTTAATATTAAATAAATATGATAAATTATTAATAAATATTAAATAATTATGATTAATTAATTAATATTAAATAAATATTCTTTATAAATATTAAGAAATAATAGGAAATAAGGCAGTGAATTCTTGTCCGGAAATATCTATGTCTGAACAGTTGAAAATTCAAGATGAAAAGAAGGGTGAATGAGAGAGAATTCCATAGCCCCCCCCCCCAAAAAATTACTGCTTTGATTGGAAAATTCGCCATAAAACGAAAACCCCGCGGAACCCCACCGGAAAACAGGGGGAATCAGGGTAGACAGAATATGATGCAGAATCGCCCGAAAAAAGCGCCAAAAAAAAAGTCCGTATATCGAACTTATGCCACACAGATGTGTGTGTGTAGTGATTGTTACAACAATAATCAAGTACTTAAAAAACTTATATTGAAATCATCTGAAAATAAAGAACATTAAAAATAAACTGGTACTTATGTATCATCGCAACAATCGCCAACTCTATTAATAATTTGCCAACCTTGTGCTTTGTTTCATATAATGTCACCAATAGATTGCAATAATATGCAAGTATCAATAAACCAATAAATATTAATTATGATATGTATAATAATGGTGGCAACTACAGTACCAAATGATAAAAATCAAGGAAGCCATATTGCAATATTGTCATGAATATCAACAACTTAGTGTGTATTGATATCTAACTAGTGCCAAATAATGTACAAAACACTGATACAGATAAACAAAGTGGCATTTTTAACACTTTAAAGATATACACAAGTTGAGGAACTATTTAAAAAACTACTGTTTGTCAAAAAAGCAAAAAAAATTGTCATGGATAAACTACCAAAAAAGGTATGGTCCAAATGTTAAAAAATGAATTTTTAAAAAAAGTTATAGTTTTAATGAGTAAATACTTAATATATATTCATTTATTTCATTACAGAATTAAAAAAAAATATTCCAAAAAATATTTGTTGAAATTATGCTGCCATCTTATGATTAAATGTTCTGCTTGAAAATCCAAATTTCAACAATTATTTTTGGCTCTTAGTGTATTGAGCAAAATCATTTATTAATTGTCAATGATTTTATGGTTCATGACAGCATATTTTATCTAGAGGAATAGGAAAGATGTCAATGAAGTAGGTATGTTACATGTCATTCAAAGGTCACTGGTTGAACAATTACCAGGGAAAACAAATATTTCTTAAAATTCACTAAAGATCACCAATGACAAGTGATTAATAGGAAATTGCCAGTATTTTTTACACAAATGTTTTTTCGTTTTGAATATTTCAAAAACAGATTTTATGAATACCGAATTGCATTTTTAAGCTATTTTTGAAAACACCCATAAGACTTTTACGAAGTAACTACAACAAATTAAAAAATATCAGTTTTCAAAGACTGAACTAAATACTATTTCAATTTAAGAAATAATACATATTTTATTTTAAAGAAAAAAAATAAGGTTATAAAAACTTCAGTACTATATTGAATTCAAATCCAAAAATCGTAAGCAATAATGTAAAAAGATTACATTAATTCAACATTAACTGATAAAAATGCGACAGTTTTTCAATCTTTCAAGAAAATTAAACAAAACTTATCATCAATCAATAAAAGTTCCAATTCCTTTATTACTATCTAAGTTATGGTTGTTATGATTAATTCAGAATTACTGTTCATACACATTACATAATAAATCCAAAATTCAGCAAAAATACTAACAGCATGTCATGTGGTAAAAATTAGAAAGTTATATTCCTTACCTGAAACAGAAAAAAAATTCACAAATTTTCAACAAATAAATTTTTTTTTCAACATAACTTAAGAATCTGATATGATTATACACAATTAAAATTCTGAAAACAATTGATTCAACAGCCGGTACAAACAGAACACATAATTTATTAGTTTTCGTTTGCTATTTCAAATACAAACACAAATCAACGTTTAAAGTTCGGAATTGCTCCTTATTTTGATTGCTTAAGGAAAACAATTTCAACATTCTAAGAAATTATGGCAACATATTACAGCCAATGAGCAAATAACCTGTAAGAGAATAAGATAAAAGGGAAAAGCAGTAAAGGTGTTTTCCAAGTTTTATTTATCGAGCAGCCCTCTCCTTAGAGGAAAGCACATGCACATGATATAAAAGACATTGTGTTTGGATTTTGCATCTTTTCGTTTTTCACAAAACATACAACTCCTGGACAATGGACTACTGTTTGCTATGGATTATTTCTTGACTTTTCCCAAATGCTTAGCTTCTCCGTGAACTATTTTTGTAGGAGAAACTTTAATCATCAACACCAAGCATTTCCAGACTAAAATTAGACCGAAGTAGCCGTATGGTCTTAGTAGAGCCGACGTTGTCGAGTCATGGATTCGAGCTCTGGTGCCACAGAAAAATCTCAGGGTAGAGAGTCTGATGCAAGTTACATATGTTCTGACTAAAAGTTCCAGTGTATGAATCCTTGTTTAGAAATTTGGAGTGGCGGTGGCAACTCAGGAGCCGTCTTCAACACTTGACCAAAGTTCCCAGGTTCGTCGCTTAATGTTTTTGTAAGTGTTATTGTGACTTCAAAGTCAATAATTTAAGTGAAATCAATTCTTTCGAAGATTTCGGATTCCATAGAGATGATAGCCAACTTTGAACGCCTTGTGTCATATGATTTCCCAAGTAATTTTTAATAAATTGAACCGTTTTTCATTAAAAGCAGCAGAACCAGATAAGATTTAAAATATTTTGGGATGTCTTTAGAAACAGGGGCTTTTTCACGCTTCAAAATACGCCAAGCAGCGCGAGTATCATTCTATTTCAACAATATGATGGACAATACTACCCTATGCAGGAATCACTTCCTGGAAACACCTTAAAAGTTTGCAGGCAGCGACCATAAATCTTGGTTGTCCTTCTGCCCTCTCAAATGGGAAGAGTCAGTTAAATGTTAAACCACCCCACCCCCTCTCGGTTTTCCATTTTACTTAGCATCAACAAAAGTCAAATTCTCATTTTAGATAATGTAGCACTTATAGTGTTGCATAAGAAAATGAAATTCTAATGAAAAATGCAAGGAAGGGAAAAAAAACATGGAAAAGCCCCGACAGTAAGGAGTAAAATCGAAGTGCCAATTATAAGAAAAACGTCAAAAATAGAAAGTTGTAAAGTATATATCAGCCAGCGATACAAGTGGCACATTTCCAATACTAAAATTACAAAAGAAATTTGACTCCTTTTGCGTGAAAACTAAAAAAAATTTCTGACGAAATGAGTTTACTAATTATAATTCTTTCTGAATATTTATATGGAGTTGAAAAAAGAAAACAATCCTTTTTTTAAAAAAAAACATTTTATATTTCAGTCAAAGCCTGAGAATCAAGTGTAATGAATTCAGTCTCTTGTATCTGAAGTCAATGGAGAATCCCAGATGTTGGATTTAAATTCACAAAAAATTATTATAAATATACTGTAAATCTATTTAACATAAAGGATGGATTTGTGTTTGATCTGTATAGAAAAACAAACTATTGATGAGTTTTATTGAAATTCAATTAAAATGTTCTTTACTATCTAGACTGAAATAAAAGCTTTGTCCGAAATCATAAAATTATTAACATATTTTGTTTACATTTTTTTTTCAAGAACATTTGTTTTCCATTTTCTTGTTAATTAGTGTTGCAAAGTGATAGTAAAATTTTTCCAGCTTTTTTCCCAGCAGTCTCTGATAGCGAGTTTGGCCGCGGTGGCAAAGGTATCGGAACATCGCAGGTATGCCATGAGTTCGAGCCTAGTACCACTAAAGACATGCGGTGTAGGGGTGCAATGCACGTTAAATCTGTCGAGAGTTCAAACGTACTCCCGTTGGTGTGGTAGTTAGGAGAGGGGTGCCAGCTCTGGTGCCTTCCTCGTCACTTGACCGTGGTTCAAAATGACGAGGTCCGTCACCAAAAGCCCTCGTGTAGCTGAACAGAGTGACGTTAATATTCACTCACTCACTGATAGCGAATTTTTTCTCTTTGTGAAGCTCCAATTATTCCTACATAAAAAAATTTAAGAATGAAATAAATTTGACACTTTTAATTTATATGGCAATTGCCTAAAATTATTGCAAATTTTAATGCATCTTTCGCAACAGGCAATACATTTAAAAAATTGAATTATTCTCAAATTATACATGATTCATTGACAAAAGAATGAAATAAATTATTTAAAATATATTTAAATAATTAAAAAAGTTCGATTATATTAATTTTAAAAATAAATCTTAGAAAATATATAGCACACTAATGCGTATTTTTGGCGGTAGTTTTTTTAAAAAAAAAAAAAAGAAAGCTATAGAAATTTTTAGAAATATTCTCCAAATTTCAATCGGACAGATAGTTGCATTTTTAAGAATAGCATTAAAACACCGTTTGTACTTGTATAAATGAATTTTGAAAAACGGAATGCAAAGGAACATTTGAATTTGATTCTTTTCTCCCTATAGTGAATATGGTGTTGTGTGGCATTAGAAGAATGATATACCATCTTTCGTCATCGTCTTCCCATCGAAACAATTTACAGAGTTAACATTTCGAATAATTATATATTGATTAACATATTTTAAATTTGAAACAAATCTGAAAAATGTAAATAAAATTATTCAAGAAAGTAGTTAATTTTAGAACTGCAATAGTAAATAAGATGATCAAGTGTATCCAATAAAAATGTGACATATTTTGATATTAAGGGTGGGAGGACTAGGAAAAATTGAGTGATAAAAATATTCTTACTTTCTTTTTTAATAACACATATCTTCAAAATAACCAAAACCTGCTTATAACAATTGACAATCCATGCGTAATTCAATTCAAGTGAGCTATTGAAGGAAAACGAACTAAAAGAAGGTAAATAATTGTATTAATCTTTCACAGAAAAAGTTCCAAAATTTAAAAAAATGAAGAAAAGTATAAATTTTTTTCACTAAAGTAAAATTTTTAGTAAACAATCTTATTATTTTTTTTAGTATTTTATTTGCAGATTTGTATAAATCAAATATTGATTTTTACCTTAAAAGTTATTATATGAAGTAATCAATAATAGTTTTATTGTAAAAATATTATATTCACACAAAAATAATACAAATAAAGAATATATAAAATATACAGTATGTAATAAATAAAGAAAATAAGAGAAAAAAACTTTAAAAAATTAAACTTTTTCAATACTATTTTCTCAAATTTCTAATTTTACATTAAAATAACAAAAATTACTAAATTTCAAAAAATATCAAGTGTCCCAAAAGAAAATTGGAATTTTTTCTTTTAAAAGGAATTTAAAAAATAAGGAACTGTGTTTTTATGACGTTTAATATGCATCAAAAATTTCTATTTTAATTTCTTCAAACACTAAAAATGTTATCCTAAGAATCTTTAAAAATTTATTATGCAAAATAAGCTTAAAACTGACATTAAAAATTCATTTATTTGTATGTATTCTCTTTAAAAAATGTAATTATATTTCGGACTATATTATCTTGCGGAAGAACCGAACTCCACCACTTATTTCTAGTTCTAAATTACTTCGTGTTGCGCTAACTCTGTGTCGTAGCCAGAAGTAAGAAGATCTAACAGACGGCTGCCACATTAGAATGATACTCGCGCTGTTTGGCGTTTTTGAACCGTGAAAAAGCCCTTGTTTCTAAAGACATCTCGAGAATACATAAAAAAAAATGAATTTTTAATGTCAGTTTTAAGTTTATTTTTCATAATAAATTTTTAAAGATTCTTAGGATAATATTTTTAGTGTTTGAAGAAATTAAAATAGAAATTTTTTATGCATATTAAACGTCATAAAAACACAGTTCCTTATTTTTTAAATTCCTTTTAAAAGAAAAAATTCCAATTTTCTTTTGGGACACTTGATATTTTTTGAAATTTAGTAATTTTTGTTATTTTAATGTAAAATTAGAAATTTGAGAAAATAGTATTGAAAAAGTTTAATTTTTTAAAGTTTTTTTCTCTTATCTTCTTTATTTATTACATACTGTATATTTTATATATTCTTTATTTGTATTATTTTTGTGTGAATATAATATTTTTACAATAAAACTATTTTTGATTACTTCATATAATAACTTTTAAGGTAAAAATCAATATTTGATTTATACAAATCTGCAAATAAAATACTAAAAAAAATAATAAGATTTTTTACTAAAAATTTTATTTTAGTGAAAAAAATTTATACTCTTCTTCATTTTTTTAAATTTTGGATCTTTTTCTGTGAAAAATTAATACAATTTTTTACCTTCTTTTAGTGCGGTTTCCTTCAATAGCTCACTTGAATTGAATTACGCACGGATTGTCAATTGTTAGAAGCAGGTTTTGGTTATTTTGAAGATGTCTTATTAAAAAAAAAAAGAAAGAAAGAATATTTTTATCACTCAATTTTTCCTAGTCCCCCTTAATATCAAAATATGTCAAATTTTTAGTGGATACACTTGATCATCTTATTTACTATTGCAGTTCTAAAATTAACTACTTTCTTGAATAATTTTATTTACATTTTTCAGATTTGTTTCAAATTTAAAATATGTTAATCAATATATAATTATTGGAAATGTTAACTCTGTAAATTGTTTTGATGGAAAGACGATGACGGAAGATGGTATATCATTCTTCTAATGCCACACAACACCACATTCACTATAGGGAGAAAAAAATCAAATTCAAATGTTTTATCCTTTGCATTCCGTTTTTCAAAATTCATTTATACAAGTACAAACGCAGTTTTAATGCTATTCTTAAAAATGCAATTATCTGTCCGATTGAAATTTGGGGAATATTTCTAAAAATTTCTGTAGCTTTCTTTCTTTTTTTTTAAAAAAAAACTACCGCCAGAAATACGCATTAGTGTGCTATATATTTTCTAAAATTTATTTTTAAAATTAATACAATCGAACTTTTTTAATTATTTAAATATATTTTAAATAGTTTATTTCATTCTTTTGTCAATAAATTATGTATAATTTGAGAATAATTCAATTTTTTAAAATGTATTGCCTGTTGCGAAAGATGCATTAAAATTTGCAATAATTTTAGCCAACTGTCATATTAATTAAAAATGTCAAATTTATTTCATTCTTAAATTTTTTTATGTAGGAATGTTTTTCAATGTTTTTTTTCTACAGTTCTACTAAATCGGTCATTTGTTTGTGGTATTCAGCCTGCAACTTGTTGAAATGTTGCAGGCAACGAGAAAAACGGTAAGACTTTCCCATGGTGCACTCGTATATATCATAGTCCTCGTGCGCCTCATCGTGCAGGTGATCTGGAAGAGTACGGTCATTTAGGTCCTGGAACTTTGGTAGAGTTTCCAAATGGATGGTAAAGAGTCCCAGCTGCTTTAAGAGTTTTCGCTGGTCCAACCCTTTCACGACAATGAGGCCTCGGTTGCCACGAGCCAGGTGACAAAATTTTCCCTGGACGCAAAAGGACAGGTATTCTAGGGGCACGGATCCAGGCAGGTGGCTTTTGAGACTGAGGCGTACGTTGATGTATTGGTTGGCCCGGCAATCTTTTGAGGTCGTCCTCAGGTTGGAATGATCCACTGTGATGCAAATCACTTCTGGATCCTTTCCATCCTCCGGAATCATAGCAATGGACAATTCTATAGGGACAGGCTTGCCCCCACGGTGAAACACATTGGCATGAGCAAAAAAGTTAGATGAGACATGTTGCTTTTGAGAGAGAGAGAATGTCTCTGGTGGCGGATGGCTCGCCTATTATACTCTGGTGGGTCACGTGAATCGATTCCTATCGGATGATACTATACAACATTGAAAAAAATATCCTCCTATCCTAGCACCAGGCACTTTGGGGTTTTTTTTATGGTAGAAATCTTTTAATCGTGCCTCTTTTCAGCACAAGTGATGCACTCCAAACTTGGCACAGAATGTGGCCCGAAAAAAGACCGATACAAGAGTCGACTCGGTCCCCCTTTTTTCGGGCCCGTGGACATTTTTTTCACTCTGTCAAAGTTGAAACTTTGTCATTCCTTTCCGCCTGCAGCTTGTTAAACTGCTGCAGGTACTTTGCATATTGAAAAGACTTGAGCATGGTGCAATAATGAGCATAGATGTAGATGCTCAATTCTTTTCAATATGCAAAGTATTATTTTCAATTTTAGCCATAATTGCATTTATGTATGAGAGTTTTGTTCAAATTATTATTTGTATAATTACCAAATAACACTTAGTTCTTTTTTTGTTTTGTTTCTGTATGCTTAAGTAAAATATTACTATATAAATCTATGAACTTGTGTCCCAATACTTTTTTGACTGACTGTATATTTAACTTCGTGTTGCAGAATAGGTAACAGAGCTACTCTAATAGAAAATTGCACATACCTCCTACAGTGGAAAAAATCCTAGCAAAAACTTATAAAATACCTTTCTTGCCATCAATAGTATTCACATGTCTAATTACATACGTTATTTGTTCTGTATGACTAATATCTGACGTGAATTACAGTGTAATATTTTGCTTTTTTGACTCTGCGGATTATCTCATTACGAATAGATTCGGCTAAAATATTATTTCATTTTGAAATTGCTGCCCTAAGTAGCGTGTTTCATTTTCTTTACTTTTACTGACATTATTAAGTACTAATTTCTCTGAATGCTAAATTTTGACTGGCTGAAAATTGTATTATTGCAATCCTTCTTTCAATGATGGCTTCTTTCATAGCTTTTTCTCTCGTTTGTAAACATCAATGATACAATTTTTTTTCCATCTTTAATTCGCTCCACAACGTGTTTTAGAGTATTTTTCACGCTTATTACGGTAATCTGAACAACGACGCCAATCAGAAAAGCCAGTACTTGTAAAAAGACTACTGTGTTACTAAACAGTTTACATGGAATACAAAATTACGATTTAGCTTTATTGACACACACACGCGCGAATTATTTACGTCCCATTCACTTAAGTTTGTTGAAATATGAACCGCTAAATTTTCTACCATTCTCAGTGACTTTAAATTTGCTACTTGTTTGAGACCACGTTCTACTAATAAATCAATATTTTTTTTTGTAAAAATGTTATGCCAAGTACACTTTTCGCTCTTAATTCACAGGGAATGGGACTGATTGATGATGATCTTGCCATTTCATCTCCTTCATCGCTCATGACATCCATTGATTTAGTGTTTGTATCAGAACTGATAATATTAAGAGTGCGTTTGTGATATTTAGATTGAAAAACTTAAAATAAAAAAAAATCTGTTTTTGAAATTTACAGAAACATTGCTTTCTTCACTCTCTATTCCTTTAAAGTGATCTTTCATGGTTTGACAAATCTCCTTTTGTTTTTAATATACAAGGAAAGGTAAAAATAATAAAACCAGACATATAATTCTAAATAATTTTTTATTAGAAATTGATATTTATTGCAAAGTACCATTAAATATGGAAAACAAATTTTTAAACCTAAATACCAAAGTATGTACCTGAAATATGTTGAATTGATAAAACACCCCTGTCTTTTTAAACATATTTATTTCCGGGATGTCTTTAGAAACAGGGGCTTTTTCACGCTTCAAAATACGCCAAAAACGCGAAGCAGCGCGAGTATCATTCTAATGTGGCTGCCGTCTGTTAGATCTTACTTCTGGCTACGACACAGAGTTAGCGCAACAGGAAGTAATTTAGAACTAGAAATAAGTGGTGGAGTTCGGTTCTTCCGCAAGATAATATAGTCCGAAATATAATTACATTTTTTAAAGAGAATACATAAAAAGAAATGAATTTTTAATGTCAGTTTTGAGCTTATTTTTCATAATAAATTTTTAAAGATTCTTAGGATAATATTTTTAGTGTTTGAAGAAATTAAAATAGAAATTTTTTATGCATATTAAACGTCATAAAAACACAGTTCCTTATTTTTTAAATTCCTTTTAAAAGAAAAAATTCCAATTTTCTTTTGAGACACTTGATATTTATTGAAATTTAGTAATTTTTGTTACTTTAATGTAGAATTAAAAATTATAGAAATTTGAGAAAATAGTATTGAAAAAATTTAATTTTTTAAAGTTTTTTTCTTTTTTTTTCTTTAATTATTACATGCTGTATATTATATATATTCTTTATTTGTATTATTTTTTTATATAATATTTTTACAATAAAACTATTTTTGGTTACTTCATATAATAACTTTTAAGGTAAAAATCAATATTTGATTTATACAAATCTGCAAATAAAATACTAAAAAAAATAATAAGATTTTTTACTAAACATTTTATTTTAGTGAAAAAAATTTTTTACTTTTCTTCAATTTTTTAAATTTTGGAACTTTTTCTGTGAAAGATTAATACAATTTTTTACCTTCTTTTAGTTCGTTTTCCTTCAATAGCTCACTTGAATTGAATTACGCATGGATTGTCAATTGTTATAAGCAGGTTTGGGTTATTTTGAAGATACACTTGATCATCTTATTACTATTGCAGTTCTAAAATTATATAATTTCTTGAATAATTTTATTTACATTTTTCAGACTTGTTTCAAATTTAAAATATGTTAATCAATATTTAATTATTGGAAATGTTAACTCTGTAAATTGTTTCGATGGGAAGACGATGACGAAAGATGGTATATCATTCTTCTAATGCCACACAACACCATTTCACTATAGGGAGAAAAGAATCAAATTCAAATGTTTTATCATTTGCATTCCGTTTTTCAAAATTCATTTATACAAGTACAAACGCAGTTTTAATGCTATTCTTAAAAATGCAACTATCTGTCCGATTGAAATTTGAGGAATATTTCTAAAAATTTCTATAGCTTTCTTTCTTTTAAAAAAAAAAATAAACTACCGCCAGAAATACGCATTAGTGTGCTATATATTTTCTAAAATTTATTTTAAAATTAATACAATCGAACTTTTTTAATTATTTAAATAGTTTATTTCATTCTTTTGTCAAAAAATTATGTATAATTTGAGAATAACTCAATTTTTTTAAATATATTGCCTGTTGCGAAAGATGCATTAAAATTTGCAATAATTTTATTCAATTGTCATATTAATTAAAAATGTCAAATTTATTTCATTCTTAAAATTTTTTAGGTAGGAATAATTGGAGCTTTACAAAGAGAAAATATTCGCTATCAGTGAGAGAGTGAATATTAACGTCACTCTGTTCAGCTACACGAGGACTTTTGGTGACGGACCTCGTCATTTTGAACCACGGTCAAGTGATGAGAACGGCACCTGAGCTGGCACCCCCTCTCCTAACTACCACACCAACGGGAGGACGTTTGAACTCTCGACAGATTTAACGTGCATTGCACCCCTACACCACGGGTCTTTAGTGGTACTAGGCTCGAACTCATGGCATACTTACCATGTTCCGATACCTTGACCACTTGGCTACCGCGGCCAAACTCGCTATCAGAGACTGCTGGAAAATTTTTACTATCACTTTGCAACACTAATTCACAAGAAAATGGAAAACAAATGTTCTTGAAAAAAAATCTAAACAAAATATGTTAATAATTTTATGATTTCGGACAAAGCTTTTATTTCAGTCTTGGTAGTAAAGAATATTTTAATTGAATTTCAATAAAACTCATCAATAGTTTGTTTTTCTATACAGATCAAACACAAATCCATCCTTTGTTTAATAGATTTACAGTATATTTATAATAATTTTTTGTGAATTTAAATCCAACATACTGGGATTCTCCATTGACTTCAGATACAAGAGACTGAATTCATTACACTTGATTCTCAGGCTTAGACTGAAATATAAAATGGTTTTTTTTAAAAAAAAAAGTATTGTTTTCTTTTTTCAACTCCATATAAATATTCAGAAAGAATTATAATTACTAAACTCATTTCATCAGAAATTTTTTTTAGTTTTCACGCAAAAGGAGTCAAATTTCTTTTGTAATTTTAGTATTGGAAATGTGCCACTTGTATCGCTGGCTGATATATACTTTACAACTTACTATTTTTGACGTTTTTCTTATAATTGGCACTTCGATTTTACTCCTTACTGTCGGGGCTTTTCCATGTTTTTTCCCCCCTTCCTTGCATTTTTCATGAGAATTTCATTTTCTTATGCAACACTATAAGTGCTACATTATCTAAAATGAAAATTTGACTTTTGTCGATGCTAGGTAAAATGGAAAACCGAGGGGGGGGAGGGGGGGTTAAACATTTAACTGACTCTTTCCATTTGAGAGGGCAGAAGGACAACCAAGATTTATGGTCGCTGCCTGCAAACTTTTACGGTGTTTCTAGGAAGTGACTCCTGCATAGGGTAGTATTGTCCATCATATTGTTGAAACACTGGAAACTTGCCGGCTATACTAGTTATACAAAAAGTTAGTTACTAGTTATACCTCTTTCTAACTCAGGAGATAACGATGCACCAGCTCAATTAGCTGTGCTTTTTCTCTTTCTGTGTTTCTGAAAGGAAACAGAAAATGTATATCCGTTAGCGACACATGAGAAGAAGGGTAGGAACAACAGTTTTAGCTGGAGTGTTTCTTTGTCGCTTTTCTCTCATGGGGGTAAAGAGGGTTCAAGGCCGAAGTTCGTTCCCCGGAGGGGATTAGAAGGCAGTCAGATTTCTTCGACTGTAAAATGATTCGGTTTATGAGTGCTGCATATTTTTCCTTTCAGAGGCCTTAGATGAGAAATAAATCGATTTTAATGCTATCGCTCTATGTGTCCCTGCAAGATTTAACGATATTTCAATAACTAAACCTACTTCCAAAATTGAAATTAATATATTTCGAATATCGATGTAAAATTTGAAATAGAATTGGCGTATATACAACGGAAGATATTAAAATAAATGTGTTCCTCAATCCAGTTTTCTAAAAGAAGATAATAAACATTATACCCATGTCAGAAACTTGGAATATAATTTAAAATTTATTTTATTATTGTTAAAAACAAGATATATTATATCAACAGAAATTTTACAAAGTGAAAATGTTCAAAAAATAATGTTTACCAAATCACTTTTCTAATTTAAAACAAAAATGCATGTTTTAATCAACGTCGGATTAAGATTTGTTCCTTGGCCATAGACAATATTTAAAAACTGTTAACATTAGATTCAGATTTGTTGGTAAATCATAGCGTTTAAAAAAATGTTGAATAACATTTTGTTAGTTTCAGAACTTAAAACGTGAATAAGTAATAAACAATATCAAAACACATATCACATTTGATTCTGTCATATAATATCAAGGAACTAAAATAGCGTTAAGTTTTATGGATACGGTACAAAAATTAGTAAAACTAATAAAAGAGACTATAATTAACTCTGAAACAATCATGTATTTCTCTTAATTTGTAAGAAATTAAAATTTGCTGAAATTTATTACAGTTAAAATTAAATAGTATATTTTTCACCTATTCAGAAAAAGTTTATGACAGTTGAATTCCTCTTTCTTTGTTTTTGTTTCATGTAATAATTTATACTTGCTGAATTTCATATGATGAACCATTGATCAAATCAAGATTTGAGCCTCGACGCACCTAATAACCAGAATATAATATCGACTAAAAAGAAAAGCTATATAAAATATTTTAATATAAAATAGAAAATCTGCTAATTAAGTAGAATTATTCCTCATAATACAGATTTTTATATCTATGATTATATAACAGAAACCTATCATGAAATGCAGTTTTTTTAATCTAAAAGAAAGTTGAAAAATGAAAATGACTAATTTTCATTAGATAATTAAGTATTACAAAAAGGAATTGATTTCTATTGAATAAATAGCTTGATATGAAAATACGAAATTATATTAGATTTTAATTGCATGACTTTTTACAAAAAAAAAATTATTTCGTATTTTTTTTCCAATAAAAAAATTAGAAATATGCAATGCTTTTTATTTTAATTTTTATGTTTGCACAAGAATTGAAATTTGGGTTATGGAAGTCTAGTGATACGAGCTCTGGTATCATCCTTGTTACTATACTACAGGTCAGAAATACGAGATCTATCGCTTATATACACTGGGGTGCAAAAATTAAGGACGAGACGGTTTTTTCAATATAACTTTGTACAAAAGCATTCCAAATCAACACATTTAATACCGTAAGATCCCCAATACGTAAGGACATTAGTAATGTAAGCAACACTTACTAAAAGAGAAATCAGAGGGATAAAAAGAAGCTTTATTGAAAAAGTAGCATAGAGCACAATGCGACTGAAGGCCGAAACATCCCTGTGATGGGTGTCCAGCAAGAAATATCCGGTCTTTAGTATATATATATAATATATATATATAGGGGATATGATCTCCCAGGCAGAAGCAGAACTGTGTTCATCATTGAATATCACAGGAACAATAAAACATACACACATTAACAAGTCCTGACCAAAGTATGCCTCAGAAGTTTTCATTACCGATGGCCTTCAGTACCTAAGCCATGGGAAATGTAGGGATTCACAGAGGTTGCATTAGATATTTAAAGGTAGCACCACGTTACAATGACGTCCGCCCCTCATTGCTCAGATGAACTATTACATCATCATAAGTAAAGCAATATCGGACTTCCACCTTTCCACAGCGGGCTGACACTCGATTTCTTTACAAAATGGTTATTCTCAATATTAATTAATTAGCCAATTACAGCATAATAAGCATGCTTTGTATAAACAAGTATTAGTTCCTTTTTTCTTTCGCAAGATCATTGCCAGCTGTCCAACGTATTTCCTTTGCAGTAGTTTCTGACCCTGAATTAAAAGTATGTCAGCCGGCGTTTGCGTTCCTGGCACAGACTTGCTCGTTAAATCTAAGCAAACAAAATTCAAATCAACTCAAAATGTCTACTGCATGCACACCCTTGTTGAAACCTGACAGTATTGTGAATAGCAAAAAGGTCAGATAGAGCTAATAGCAACGGATCACAGAAATTCACCAGAGCTTCATCTCATCATTAATAAACTTTCCACTTTCGAAAATTGATGATCTCAATAGTGGGAGAAGGCCATTCAAGCGCTTGCCCTGTGGGATCAACCTTCAGCATTCAACTTTCAGAATTCTTGCAAAAACTTCTTTCACAAAAGTTGATGCATACATATTTTTCAAGGAAAACTACATTTATTCTTGTATGAAGTAACAAAACTATCGCTAAATCTATAAAAGCCGAAGAGCAATAAATTATAGTTTGGAAAAAACACGCTTTTATACTGAATCAAACTAAAAAGTAAAAAAATAATTCTTAATAAAGAATAAAATGATTAACGAGAAAATGAATGTCATTGTGGTAAAAGCGAGGGGGTGCTTTGTACTACATTTTTACACTAATTCAGCTTTTCGGAATAGAAGTTAGAAATTATAACAATTGATACATTTATAGAACACCCCACGCTCTTACCCCAATGACATTCATTTTCTAGTTAATCATTTTAGTCTTTATTAAGAATTATTTTTTTACTTTTCAGTTCGATTCAGTATAAAAGCGTGTTTTTTAGTTTTTTTCAAACTATAATTTATTTTTCATTTTTTAGTTCGAAAGAAAATAAAAGCTTGTGTTTTTAGTTTTTTAAACTATCATTTATTCATTGCTGAATTCATGATTGAGTTTGATATTTGAAGCTGGAATTACGTGCCTGTGGAATTAGTCTTGCTCTTCAATGGATATTAATAAACGGGTCTGAAGTGTATTTATTCTCTCCGTTTACGAGGCCTCGGATGAGTCCCGTATCGTTAGATTTCAAAGATTTCCTCTCTATAGATACAGGTCAAACTAATAAAAGTGTGTTAAGAAGAAAAAGTTCGAATTAAAAAAAAATTTAGTGTACCATGTTTTTATAACAGACAAAAAAGTATAAAATTCTTCTTTTCATTTTTTCTCTTCTTCTTTTTTCACATTTTCATGCATTGTCATCCACTTCTGAGCTATGGTCCAAATTTCAAGTCTCTAGCTCCTCGGAAAGTCACACAGTTTAAAATCAATTACAAAATTCCACCCGGACAGACATTAAAGAAAGAGAGTTTATAAAAACATGGTAATATTAAGTGTCAATCGTTTTTTCACCTTTTAAACGTGTTCATGTTAGTTCGTAGCATCACTTCTAAACATAATGCTTTATAAAAAAAAATATATATTTAGCAGTAAGAATGTAAATTTTTTTTCCCCACATGGATGAGCCTTTTTTTATTTTTAGAAAAATGTTTATATTATGGTAAGAAATTGCTATCACACACCCACCCTCCACTTTCACAGATACAGAACACTTTTTTTGTTTTATTTCTATTAACTGCATGTGTATTTTATACTTGGATATATCAGCTTTAAATTCAAAACACTCGCTTTAGGGTTACACCTTATTCTTTTAGTCACTAAATCTGAAAATGGTGTATGAAATTGTCACCATATCTTAAAATGGTATATGGAACTAGTCGCCAAATTTAAAAATGATACATGCAATAAGTCGCTAAATCTGGAAGTGATATATGGAATTGTCGCCAAATCTGATTATCCTTTTTCCTGACGATCCAGAAAAGGACAATGAAACAAAATTATGAAATTATTGTATTGTCATCGGTCCTTGACAAGTGTGCGAAATTTCAAATGAATCCGATCTTTTTAAGTAGGTAAAAATCGAGTTCTAAGATCCCATTACATGCAAGTGAAACTTATAAAAGCGTGTTAAAAAGAAGAAGAAAAAAAAATCTAAAACTATTTCCCTTTCCTAGACCCGGTAGCAAAACTAACAGAATATTTATGATCGAATGTTAAGCGAACAGAATACTAAAAAATCCAACACGGGCTTCAGAAAGGTAAGGATGGTAATTTCTAATCATATTGATATCAGAAGTAGCGAATTAATCATCATAAGCTAATACTACGCATAACACAAGAATAAATATAACTACTCGTATTCAGAGATCTTGGTGATAAAAAAATGTAATCATATGTACTCAGGATTAGATTATCATCATTCATGCAGTTAAAAAAGGCAAAGGACTTCAAAATAACTCATCAAAAACCATGAACATTTCAAACCCAAGATTTGTGTAATGAGAGGGAAGGTCAGGGAAATAAATACAAATAAACTTAAAAAATCAATACACACCAGATCACAATTTAATCATAATGAAATTCATTGGATTGGCTCAAGTGATCATCATGAAAATACTCAAAATATATTTGAAATCATTAATATAAAAGCATAACTTTCTTTTTACAGTAATATCCCCATAAACTCAAACATACAGAAATCGGGAATTCTAACCCCACTCAAAAATTCAGAAAACGATATCTCAGTCATGTTTTTATCAGCAGACCGTCGTTGTTCTCATCATTCAGGCAGACACAAGTATATTCATAAATAGTGATAATCTTTGACTAGGAAACACAACAAACTGGGGGGAAAAATTATTACAAACATTTAAACAAGGAAGGAATTAAGGTAATCACGCAAACTACTTTGTTACCAAAGAATATATCTCATAACATCTAAACATATTTTATAACTAGCAGAACTAAAACCCAAACCAACTTAAGCTACGGATCTTAAGAATTGTGGTCGTCATCAATATTCAGCGGAACTATGATATCACGAGTAAAGCATCTGGGCCTCGCCTAACATAAAAAAAAAAGTAAACAGACAAATGCCACGATATCAACATAACATTCGGTTGAACTGTGACACCCTTATAAGCAAAGGAATGATTGAGGTAACTTGTAATGACGACTTTGAAAGAGTGCTTTACCTGTAAGAGGGTCACAAAAAAAACCCAGCTTTCTCAGAATACCTGTGCCGTTCCCATTTGTAGCCACTCAAAAGAATAAAATCGGAGATAAGTCTACCAAAATGTCTCATTGCCCGGAGACTCTGCAAAATATTGGGATCTTTCGAAAACAGGCAAGACAAATCTTCCTGTGCAAAAACCTATGCCCACAAACTTAATCTATACTAATAAGATATTTTCAAATAACTGTTTGCAGTTTAACTCACATTACATATTCAACGAAACATCACAGAGATCAGGAACACTGACCAACAAGAAGAATAAACATTCGTAATGCAAGATGAAAATGGATAAACATCACCTTCTAATATACAGCCTAGCTGTGGAAAATAAAAGTGGGAACAAAATTATATCCGAGTATTAAGTAGTTATCAGTCAACTAATTAAAAACAAACATTCCCCCAAAGAATTATTACAACTACGTATGCAGAGGAAAGAAAAGGGAGAACCATTCAAACAACGCTATTTGTTACCAAAAAATATACCATTTTTACAGCAACTCATAACTAAAGACTAGTTCAACCTGAATGAAAAAGGACTTTACTTACAATAGGGGAAACATTTCTGCAAATGAATAAACGCGGAAGGAAAAAAAAGCAGAAGCACTTGGGCACTCTTTTGGAAAACCTTACAAGAGAATTGCCCCTACCCCTACTTGCTACAAATCAAAATACAATCCAATTTTAATACTGCTCGGATATTCATTATCAATCGTGCATGCATACGAACGAGACATTATCTCCTCGTCAAACAAGAGAATGCTACAATCGGAGATCAACTTGAGTATTTATACATCAGGCAAGTGAGAAAGACAAAAAATATGCCAACAGCATAATTGTTGTGGACTGAAGCATATCACCACACACACACAAAAACATTTTAGAATCAATGCTACATAGTACCTGAAATAAAAAATATGAAATGCCATGCCTTGTTTCCGTGCTAAGATTGAGGGCAAAGAAATGTCTACAAATTACCATCATGAAGACTTGTGCAGAATTTCAATACAGCTCACTAAATTCCTGGAAAAGATAATAATGCCACATCAAATATCTGAATGCTTTACTTCACTTGCGGAATAGTTCCTCAGTGCAATATGAAAAACATTAATCCAAGAGAACCAACCCCATAAAAGCTAAGTAACTTTGGCCACCTATGTTATCCATAATTTAAGTACTTCTAAGATTGAGACATTCACCTGTCAGCCAATCATCTAGTATGAGATATTAAAATTTCGACCAAACTGTTATCGCTCACACTTCAGATGGGAATGAAACTATATTTATTCGGCACAACTACGATTCCCTCAAAAGTAAATTATACTCGATTAATTTAGGTCAACCATGAAGATTCAAAAACAGAAGCATTTCCCCGCTTCTTTTTGACTGTCAACAAAATAGTTCTTCAAATAACTCCTTTAACTACCCGTTTAAGTGTTATTAACTAGCAGTTCTATTTAAATATATTAGGCAGGCTGGGCAACCCAGACATAAATAGGCTTTAATCACCGCATATCATTTGAATGCAACAAAAACCCACGATCGAGAAATACCTTGCAATTACGCAGAGCAAAGAAATCGGCCCTCAAAGTAAAGCCATAATTAATAACAGGTCAATTCTTTGGGGACCAACCACCATGCTCTCTAATCACGGAAGCATACCAAATTCCGAATATTTTTTTCTCAAACAGCAGAAGATTCATTGCGTGTAGGTCAAATATCCACAAAAAGATTTCAATTTAGTTGAAAGTTCACTGTTTTGTATTCTATAAGCCTCTCTTAACGAATGAATTAGAAGTGTGGCATGACGTGATAATCCAACACCTAAGTAACAACACTAGAAAATTGCAAAATTAGAAAAGAGAGACAAGGTTATTTGCAACGAGGAACAGTTTATTTATCCATATGAATATTATTCTCTAATGGTGAGACACTCCATTAAGAAAAGCAACTGTGGATGGCCATAGAAACTCTTGAGCAATCCCCGAAATCTCAATTTCCCAGTCGTTACTGAGGTAAGAACACAGATGCAACACAAGCCTTGCTTAACAATGTTTCGTTACTGTAAGGACGGATGGTACAAGAGAAAGCTTTGCACACTGTGGGAAAAATATATATTAAAATTTCCATTAACGAACCAAAGTTAGAAACTTGTTAAGATCAAAATTTAAGCAGAATTAACACTGCACTATTTTTAATTATCATGTAACAAAAAAAAATTAGCTATACATCATTTGTTTGATATAACTCTTTACATGTAAATGAACTTAATTAATACATGTATTCTTATTTCTAAATACGGAATGCAAGGCTATGACATTAACATTAACTCTTTTCAGCAAAAGAAAATACTAGACAGAAAATTATGGCAAGCTATCAAACTACAAGATGTTCTAGTTAATCATGCTGGTTAATGTGCAGTTCTAAATGGAATAACAAACATACGCATTAACCTAAATGCTAGGAATCAATGCAATCAGGGAAGGGATAGTCTCGATAATTTCAACAATTCTCATCCCGGCTGAGCGAAATCGATACAAACGGGTCTCCATTAACTTCTGAAGCAGAAATCCTCAAAACCCACAACCATGGTGCCGTTTTTTCAACTACATATATAAGCCACATAACTCCCAGTTTTAGAGCCGCTTACAAAAATAGTCCTTTTTAAGCGGTCGCGCAAGCATTTAAAAAAAACCTTTCCGGTTGACATCATCAAACACGTTAATATCCAAAAACAATTTTAAAATAGCAATTATTAAAAGGCTAGAAAACATTCCAATCTATATGAAAATACCAACCAGCTTATTGCAATCTATTTGTTACAAATATCAAGCACTCAGGGTCGAATTTATTATACTTTTCTGCAACCTTGTCCAAGCAGCAACTCTTAACCTATCCTCTGAAAAGGCAATTTATAGTGTTCCGTTAAATCATAGAGGGCTGTCTATTATTTCAGAGTTTTTGATAGACGCACTTCACACATAAGTAAAATCAACCGGTTTTCAAACAAAACGAATCTGTTATCGTAACTGTTGTTTACTTCTCTCAAGTTGCTGTGACTCTAAACCAAAAACATAAGTTAGATGGAAAGGAAATGCAGTTATAGTAGTACCAATAATAGAATTGCACACAGCAGTCTTGAAAAAAAGCAAATGACAATATTGTTTAATGTCTTCTGACAGCAGTGTTTCACAACATGGATCCCATGCCCAATAATTCATAAAAAGACTCACTTAGAGAGTAAATTAGTGCAGTCATATTTAGCTGAATGTCCATTTAATGCCACAAATGATCTGCTGCCAAAAAAGAAGAAACAGGCTTCATATAAAAAAAACCCGGACAGACTTGAGACTAAAGTTAACTTAATTGGTACCCCACAAAATCTCTTTGCAACACACATCAAGCGCAAAGGTCTCGCTACATTTTTTTACTCCTATTAAAGTTTCGAAAATTTACTTACTGTATTAATAATCTTCTTGTGATTTCCTAAAGTCTTAAACTTTCATTTACACATGTATACTTATGCATGTATGGGGGGGACCACATAAGAATATTTATAAGGCTGATGGAAGGCATAATAAAAAAAGAGAGTACAGGAAGTACGATACAGAGCATTCAGATCTTTTTTCACACTCATTTTGCAAAGCATCAGTTCCCCCCCCCTCCAAAAAAAATATTGTTTCTAGACATTCCCATGACAATTAGTTTGCGCCTTTCAAGGAATAATCTAACTGTATGTGACAGGACCGAAAATTTCAAAAA